>VWZG01008904.1:109106-174523 GCA_013396735.1 Grallaria varia
CTGAATTTCAGCATTATCAAAGATGAATTTGCTTAATTAAGTCTAGAAAAAATAAAGACTGAACATTATCATAACCTGAATAAGGAGAAGCTGCATTTTGGAAAATAACAACCTATATATACATATAGATGTGATGTGAAATGTAACACTGGAGGCTATGTTCTTCATTGACAAAATAATTCAAAGACACAAACTGATTTATAAAAAGCTGCACATCTGAGTTTAGAGGCAAAACCATATACAGTAAAATATAACCTATAGTTTTAAAAAAGCTTTGCAGGATTTATCAGATGCAGAATGCCAGAACAATTTCATTTGCCAGTCTGAAGCAGTGCATTCCATCATGACTTTAGAAGGGACTTGCATGGACTCAAGTTCATTGTTTAATGTCTTCCTCTACACTTCACACTGACAATAGCCCCCTTAAGCACACAGATCGCATCCACAACCTTGTAATAGTTTGTTTGCATAAATTATCAGAAAAACAGCTTTGAGTAGCACTGTTGTTCCTTTATTCAACTTAAGCATAGCACTTGGTGTATACACAGTTACACCATGTTGCCTAGTGGACAAGCAAAGTTAGTCATTTTCCTGTTTATGCGGGTCAGTCATAGGGAAGCGGANAACAAGGAGTACCCAAAATAACATCAAGTCATCTTTTGGAATTAATTAGATAAAAAATTTCCACTTAGGGTAAGCTTTTATATGCAGCAAAAAATACGGAAAAAGAACAGAAGCAACAACCAAAGCTCTTCCATGTCTTTGCCAATCAGGCATTACAACTTCTGCAGACACAGGTATTGTCCATAACAAACTCACATGGTTTTCCAAGCTTCTGGCATTTTAAGCATAAATTTCTCCTTTCTCACAGGGATTCTGACAGTAGACTCATGAGTTTTAATTTTAGTGGCCGTTTCAATCATCACAAGTATAACAGAATGGAAGAAGCTGGTACTTCATACATTTGTACTGACCGCTCTGAAGCCCAAAATGCCAGCTTTATGAAAGAACACAGAGGCTGAGATGATGAAAAATGGGTAATGTTTTGTCACCCAAGAACAAAACAGTTCAGTTGTAACTAGAGTCACACAAGTAGTAGGTGGGTTGCATTTCTGTTAAAATTTATGTGCCATAATACACCAGACTATGCAACTAATGTGCTTTATAACAATACTGAATCATACAGAAAACTGCAGAAACACATACAGAAGATAGTACAAAATGTGTATTGACAACAAAAATTTTCTAGGGAAGGAACAGTATCTGTAGTGAAAGACACCTTGCATAAACATAGTGAAGTAATTTTGTATTTTAAGCTTGAATTTTTATACCTTGCTGGCTTTTACTTTTTAACATAATTTCTGAATTTTCACGTTTCCTGTTAACATTCAAGCCCCTTTTCATCAGTAAGTAATGCATTTTAAACTGCTACTTTTGCTCCCTCTATTTTGGATTTGATACATACTATACTTCAAACATCTAGATGTCTTACTAGTTTCTAGAGTTGAAATGCACTAGTCTTCAACTGTGAAATACTCCTGCGTCCGCCTTGTCAACAGCCTTGCTTTGAGTACTCAAGTGCAAACTTCAGGTAGGACTTGCAAAGTTTAAACTGATATACAATAGCACTATAGCAGTGATGATTCATTCATCCTTGAGACTTCACAGGATTTTAAAGAAATGTGACTCCAATCATACCTTCCGGACACTCCAGCAGCCCCATCTGAGAACATCAAAAACTCACTTTACCTTCTAAAGACACTGAGAAAACCAAATGGTAGTTGATTTTGACCGTGACCTGAAGGGACTGAGATAGAAGGCCACTGTAAGAGCAAGTAGAGCTACAGTTTCCCCAGGATCTCTGGTTCTTCTGAAGTACCAAAGTTCTAAAAAGGTCACAACCACTTTTAGTTTTATCTAAGCTTTCTTAGCTTCCAAGCAAAACACCCAATTTTCATACATGATACAGTCAGTTACAAAAATTATTGAGTTTGTATTGGTTTACACCTTGCCCTAACAAAAGTAAACCAAACTAGTGTTAGAGGACCATAAAGGATAACTCAGAAAAAGCCTGGAGTGTCATTTTTTCCAGTGTAGGTGTACAGTATGTATGAGGAGAATCTTAAAAAGTTATCTCAAAGGATTTTAAAAAGCTTTTCATTGCTGGTGACACATTTTTCCCTGAAATAAGCCACTTCCTTTCTAAAACCCACACAGTACTTCAGTGTCAAGATTCAGTAACTTCTCGAAGTCTATGTATATATTTTTCTCGCACAAAACACGGAAGTCTTCAATTCTCATTTACTTTCCATGATTTAAGATATATCATGTCAAATTTCAAACATTTCCATTGAGAAAAGAACACATTTTCTTTGTCACAGACTGAACACATGCCGTACCTGAGTGTAATTAAGTACAATGGGTCCTTATCACTATAGCAGGCATTTGAGAACTGTCATGTTACAGAAAAGTCAGCATAGCCAATTGGTACAAAAATTTCTTCGGAGACACCTGTGTATAAATAATGGATTTTCAAATGAGCAAAATCAAAGCATCAAAGCCTAGTATAATAAATGGAAGTAAAACCTGAGGGACTCTAAAGCTACTGAAAATATCGTCCATCACCTTTAAACTTCAGAATGTTTGCTCCTCCAGGATTTCTTTGGAATTCTATCTATAAATAAAATCCAAAAGTATCTATTTGTTTTTGTTTTTTTCATTTAAGATTCCAAACTTCACTAGTCCATTAACAACAAAGCAGAACTGATAGAAGCTATCTGTTAAAGCACAATAATCTGCATTCTGACACTTTGCGCTAGGAAGCCACCACTACCACAGTGTCCATCTGCAGCATAAAGACAGAAGACCCGTATTTGTACATGGAAAAAGAAACATCCACCAGTCTGAACCAAAAATCTTGCTGCATGCAACTAAGTAAAAAGAAAAAGCTAATTACACTGTCACATAGTAGTGATGTCAGTATATTTTTCCTTTTTATTTGCTACAGGTATAAAACAAAAACGAAATAAGATAGTTATACAGAAGAGGCAAGAAAAAGAAATTCGGAAAAAGAAACATTAATAAAATGCAAGCTAAGCACCTACTAATTTTGTGCCTTTTTTCTTTCTAAAACAGCCCATGCTGTTTTAATAGTTATGTCAAAAACCTGAATACATGATGTATTAATAAAAATATAAATCAAAAGTGCATGTCAGTGAAGAAATACCTGATTCTCCAATAATATCTATTAACTGCTTCTCTATCAGCAAAGTAGTAAAGCCCAGGATCTAGAAAAGTAGACTCAGGTGTGAGACCTGTGCTTTATTCCTAGATTATGTGGCATATCATGAGTAAGGCTTTTCAGCTTCCTGTGCCTCACTTTCAATTCTGATTCTTTACTGTGAAGCATGTTTCTTATTAAATATTTATAAAAACAGCCCTCTAAAGGTCATGTTCTTGGTGTTATTCCTGAGAAACTACCATAAAACAAAACAGCCATGGCCACCACAAAGACAGCTCAACTCTAGCTTCCTTGCTACTCCAACAACAACAAAACTAAACATGCACAGTTCACAGTAGTTTTTATTTCCTGCAAGGACTGCACATTTACAGACATCTGACCTCCTTCTTGCTCAAGCAACACTAAAATCAAAAATGTTAGTGTCATAAAGTGGTTAACAATTCCGTTAATGGTGCCTAGAATGGAATAGAACCTTGCTCACTCACCAGTATCTGTGTTTGTTCTGCAACACTAACACAGGCAAAAAGAAATGAAAATGTAGTTTAGCCAGTAAAAAAAACAAAAGCAAAACTTATATAAAAATGCAGAGAATGCAGATCTTTTTGACTAAGACGACCACTTTTACATAAATACTTTTTAGAAATTTGAATTTTATGAAAGGTTTCTCAGAGAGCCCATAAATATCAGCTACATTTCATGAAACAAAAATCTTTGCTTATCTTGACCATAGTGAGAGCAAACGTATTACAATAGCATGTTCCAAATTACAATCTCTGAATATCACTAATACCAAAGCAAAGGACACCTGAGAAATGCTACACATGTCAAGACGACATGCCACCAATTAAAAAAGATAAATTTATATTAAGATTTCATTCTCTCATGTTATGGACAAAAAGATTCAAAACAGCCAATAACGTCCATCTTCATCAGCTATTACTCCATACATTGACAAGATCACAGAATCAGGGGAGTTGGGAGGGGTCCATAAGGATCATCAAGTCTTAATCTTAGCCCTGCACAGGACCATCCCCAAGACTCACACCATGTGTCAGAGCATTGTCCAAACACTTCTTGAACTCTGTCAGGCTTGATGCTGTGATCACTTCCCTGGAGAGCCTAACCACCCTCTGGGTGAAGAACCTTCTTCTAATACTCAATCTAAAACTTCCCTGACAACTTCTGACCATTCCCTCAGGTCCTGTCACTGGTCACCACAGAGAAGAGATCAGTGCCTGTTCGTCCTCTTCCCCTCATGAAGAAGTTGTAACTGCAATGAGGTCTCACCTCAGTCTCCTCTTCTCCGGGCTGAACACACCAAGTGACCTCAGCCACTCCTCATACAGCTTCCCGTCAAGCCCCTTTACCATCTTTGTTGCCCTCCTTTGGATGCTCTCTAAGAGCTAAATATCTTTCCTACATTGTGGCACCCAAAACTGGAGACAATATTCAAAATGAGGCTGCCCCAGTGCAGAAGAGAGCAGGACAATCCCCTCCCTCGACTGGCTGGTGATGCTGTGCCTCATGCCCCCCAGGACAGGGTTGGCCCTCCTGGCTGCCAGGACACTGCTGACTCATATCCAACTTGCCATCAGCCAGGACACCCAGGTCCCTTTCCACGGCACTGCTTTCCAGCATCTCATTCCCTAGTCTGTACATACACCCAGGATTATCCCATCCCAAGTGCAGAATCCGGCACTTCCCCTTGTTGAACTTCATATGGTTGGTGACTGCCCAGTCCTCATTTATTGAAGTCTCTCTGCAGGGCCTCCCTGCCTTCAAGGGAGTCAACAGCTTCTCCCAGTTTTGTGTCATCTGCAAACTTGATTAGTATCCCTTCCAGTCCTGTGTCCAAGTCATATATGAAGATGCTAAAGAGCACAGGGCCCAAGACGGAGCCCTGTGGAGGCCCAGTAGTGACAGGTTGCCAGTCTGATGTTACCCATTCACTGTTACCCTCTGTGCTCAACCCGTGAACCAACTGCTCACCCATGACATGATGTTTATCCAGCTGTGCTGGATAGCTTGTCCAGAAGGATCCTGGGAGAGACAGTATTGAAAGCTTTACTGAAATCCAAAAAGATGACATCAACTGGCTTCCCTTGATGAGCCAGGTGGGTTAACTTGTCATAGAAGGAAATCAGATTTGATAAGCAGGAATTTCCTCTCATGAAGCCGTGCTGTTTGTGGCCAATGACTATGTTGTCTTTCAGGTGTTATTCAATACTTCCCAGAAAAATCATCTCCATAACTTTACCAGACACGAGTGAGACTGACAGGCCCGTAGTTTCCAGCCCTTCTTGAAAATCCAGACAATGTTCATCAGCTTCCAGTCAGCTGGGACCTCACTGATGATGAATAAATACTTCACAAACAACTCTTCTCTAAAATCTCCATGTTCTCATTATAAAAACAGTAAAATAAAATCTTCACTATTTTTTCATAAGTCTTTAATTCTTAAAGGATTGTTCAAGGGTTCTCTTTCAAAAAGTATCATTTTAATCTCTGCAGCCTACAACCATTCTACAGGTTCTAGTCATCTTCTGGTCATACTATTACCAGAAACTTCTAGGACAATGGGTTACTTTCTAAAGGAATCCTAACAACACTAAGCATCCAAATCCATTATTTGACCAACAAACTACTGACATACCTCAGAAGCCACTGACAATTGCTTCTAATGGGCCATTTGTAAACATGCAATGTAACAAATGCACAAACCAGATAAAGAACACTTTCATGATGGCACCAACACTACAAACCCATGAACCATCTCATACAGATTGTTCATCTCAACAACCACCTAAAATCACAAAGAGCAATTAGCTTTTATTTTTTAGAAAAATGGTGTACTTCAGTAGTCTCTGTATAGGACCAACTGACTGTATAACACAGGAATAATAAAATACACATCAATTCCCATTAAACTGCATTGAGATAGCAATTTGGGAAGAAAAGAGATTGCTTCAATAAGTAAATCACCATTGGCTTTGATTTTTGTTTCTTCACACTGTTTTCTAGTGCAGAATAAACATAGCAGTTTCACCAAAAAAAAAGAAAGGTTTCTCTTACTTCTCCAGAGAAAATCTATGGTCAAAATGGATTAAAACCACACACAGAAGTATAGATAATTACATTTCCTTATCATCTAATTAGTAGTCTGGACACGGTGAACTGAATACCAAATCTACTTAAGATTTTATTAGCTGTCTACACTTCACAGAAACAAAAAAGCCCATGTAAGTTATCCATAAAAATTCAACTCAATTTCCAGAAAAAAAAAACAAACCCTGAAAACAGAAAAGCATCCACTGTCAGCACTTTAAGCAGCTTACTTTTACTTCATGAATTACAATGTGATGAAATGTATGCTGGAAATATTGATTCGTAATCAATATTTAGTAAAAAAAAATTCAAAATTTCAGAAGCTGAATACTTTAGATTTGAAAAATATGTGAATGATTATGTGTATAGCCCTAAACTACTGTTCTTGTATAATCACATTGTAATAAACTATGTAAATTTCATAAAGAATAGCTATATCACCATACATACATTTTGTACAGCTATTCAGTAGTAGTAGTTACTATTTAACTTTTTGCATAAGTGCAGATTTTCAGAAATTGTTGATTACTGAATAATGTTATTTGAATGACATAATAAGAGGAAATAGGGCAAAACACAAGATTGCAAACACTACCACATTGCTCTAACTTATGTCCAAGAAATAAGATTTTGAAATATTATTGTGCAACAGTTCCAGAAATTCAAGCAGCTTGCTGCATCTGAAACTTAAGATCTTGAGAACTGTCCAAATAGATTTTGCCTTACCTTCCCCACAGGATTTTCCATGCAAAGAAAGCCCATGCAAACCTAGAACTGGAGTCTGTTTCCACAAGAGATACAAACATTACAGAACATTCAGTCACAACTCTATCAGGTAAGTTAACAAGAAATTGTAATTAAGTCAGTCCTTTAGCAACATGCATCTTGTTTACATACATAAAGCAGCATCCAGAAGTCAATTTTGTATTAAAAATATTCAGCTGCCATGTAAAAATTATGCACAAAATAAATTTCATGTACAAAGTGCCTTAGGAGTATACAGTCTGAATATCAGAAGTAGTATGTCTATGTAGTTTAATATTATCTTTTTCTGTTTATATGCAAACACAGACAAGTATTTTGCAATGTTAACGTGAATTCCAAAACAAGTAACACAATTAACCCATATTAGACAAAGATACACAGTAGCTGCAAAACAAGGGAGGAAAATTATATACATACATCACTGAGTCAAGCATAAATCAGGCAGATTTGGTTAACAAGAATTCTAACATTCACTAGGCATAAATCCTTCAGTGCAAAGGCCAAACACAGACATACAAAAATGCCACATACCTTAATATCATGCAGTATTCTAAGGCAATTAAACCTGTCCCTGATACCATAAACCTGGTTCTTAGTAAAGAAATTAAGGAATAATTAAGGAAATTACTAAAATACGTTTCATTTAAAAAGCAAATACAGTGAAACAATACCTTTTGCTTGGAAAAACAAAACCTTAAAACTGTCCAAGCATGAAAATAAATAATCCCTGCTGAAAATTAACTGAAATTTAGGTTCATCCACCGCTTAGGTGCCTTCTGTAGTGTTTAGCCTGCAGGTCTGTACTAATTCAAGGCTCACTTCAGGAATCAGGATTGCAAACTGAAGAAAAATCCCTCCCCTACTGCTTATACACTGAACAGCATGTCTTGCTTCTTCATGACCACTAACACCACAGTCAAATGCAAATGAAAAAGTAATTATATATGAAAATCTAGCTACCTAACAAGATCCGAAGTTGTTTACTGAGGTAGCAAACCCACCGTAAAATCTATCATAAAAATATAATGCTTTTGCTTCAGTCACTTGCTCAAACTTAAATCTGCCTGAAAACTATGGCAAAACTGAGTTTCAAGTACTACACATTGCCCCCTACTACTAGTACATACTTTCCAATGGGATCCTTACAACATGCATTTAGTTGCATGTCCAGTTCAAGGTCTAAAATCCCAAGAAGTATTATGCAAATAAAAGCAGCCAGGGAAATGAGAAAATAGGCCAAAGCCAAAGAGAAGCTAGACAAGAATAAGAAAAGATTTAGATGAAAAAGCAAAGCAACGAAAATTTAAAAAACCGACATGTATTAGAAATCTCTACCAACATTAATTAGGGCCTCAGGAGTATTTGAGACACAAGAAAGTACAACCACCTAAAAATATACCAGGCATGATGATTTTTGCACTTTGCACTAACATTCTGTGTTTAAAAACTAGAATTTCTATTCTAGAAAAACACACAATTTTGGAAGAACTGAACTTTAATTATAAACTCTCCAAATATGACCTTTTGCCTCAGTCGGAAAAAGAGAACTTGGATTTTTAAGCAGAGGGAAGTTAATGTTTGGATTAACTAGAGAGAAACAGATTGCTGAAATGCATTTCAATTTCTTCCCACAGAAGTATTTGCCATTATGACTAATTAATAAAACTTCCAGTATTACAATCAGTATTAACCAGACTCCTTTAGAAAGTCTTCTGAGGAAATCAATTATGCTCCTGCTAGTGAACTTATCAGATCATAGTATGTATATTGAATTGTATTATTTAATCCTTCATGGAACTCAAAATAGGTTAGGATATAGATCGCTAAATTAGTACATCAATTGGAACATAAACACTGCAGCACTGTCATTATACAAAACTTTTATTAATAAGGGTAAGAAACATTAATTTCATTCACAAGGTCAAAGGTCACACTGCTCATAGTCCTAAATTACAATTGTATCAACTAGACAAACAAGCAAAATATACAGACCATTAAATTTGTACCTGAGAGAACTGGAACATGTTTTATTTTTATTTAGAAACAAAATCATAGTGCAACCTGAAGTCAGGAATAAACCTGAAGTTTTTGTCTTTTTTTTGGATGTAATATGCTCAACAAAAATCAGATTAAAACTAAATGAAACTTATATCTACTGTTTCATTCTAGCTGCCAAGTTTAGCATGGATAAGTGTATGGCAGTATATGAACAAACATTTTTTCTAGTTGCAGCAGTATCTTTATTGAACTTATTGCTGTTCAGAACCTAAAATACTGACAGTGACACTGGAAATGTATTAGAAATTGTAATGTGTACTAAAAGGAAAGTTAAAACACACATGCAGTTACTAATTTGACTAACAGCGCACCAGAACTACTCCAGAATGTTCTGATTTGGATCTTTCATCTAAAGATTCAAAGTAACAGCAATAGGTGCAAACAGTAGAAGAGAATATATTTCCATTTCTAAAGGAAGTTTTCTTCAAAACACACAAGAGGCAGATACAAACAGCACTTATGCTTTGCCTGATTTTTTTTTCCACTGAGCAAAGACTCTCATGCTACAGCCAATAGAACTGTTACTCCAATACTTCTCTGAAAGACTTGAGAATAAACCACAGAATCCTAGGTAAACTTCTCATGAAATACATGCAGCATGTACATACCTATAAAGTTGCTGTTTTAAGATTCTGAGTATCACATTTTGGCAGCTGATTGGGAGGGGGCGGCGGGAGGGCACAACAATTTTAATTGCTTGCTCCCCTATGAATTTGGTCCAATCAAAAACTATACATGTCCTACCACAACCAGAACTGTCAAAACCTGAGGTCATTGAGGCTTACAAAAACTAAAGGTATTTCTGTTGTAATAGTGTGATCAGTATAAACATAGAAAGAGAATAATGACATTGACTGGAAACATCAATTACAAGACTGGTAGTTTAACAACATACCTTTATCAGAATATCTAACTTTAAGAACATCTAATAAAACAGTTGTAATATAAACTGAGGTTCCTGCTCCTCAAACTACATACCATATAATAAAAGTAAATTACTTTACAAAATAAGAATTCAGTGTTCTTCCCAATGAACTGTATCTTCAACACCCAGAGATATATTTCAAGAAGTCTAATGGTGTTTACAGAATTTTGTACGTGTAATATCTATATACTAAAGTTCAAGACTTTACAAAAGTTAAAAATGTTAAACTGTCAGTGAAAATTAGGCAAAAAATAAGACATTCAGTGCAACAGTTTAAAAGGTTGCATACAAATTTGCTACCAATCAGAACTGTAATATGTCAATTTAAAAAATGAAAAAAAAATCAATTCTGGATTATAAACATGTCCTATATGATTTTTTTACATGTATACCATGGTATCAACAGTGATGCTTTTTCTTTTTCCTCATTACTCTCTTATAAAAGCCTTTTTTTGGTTAGCTTTCACAATATCATCAGGAGATGCTGATTTGAAATCAAATGGTGTTATGGCTATTACAGGACCAGTTTCCTTGGGTTTTACATCTTGTACTTGTCTACTGTACAGGAAAGTTTTGTGTATACCAATTGTGTGCCGCTTATATCCTTTTGGAGGATAACGGAGGCATAAGGTTAAAGCAAAAGCTGAAGGTCTTGCACGCAGCGCCTTCATCCATGAAAGGGACAAATCCTGCCTCTTAAGACCATACTCTCTTTTACTTTTTTTGTTTGTTTTGGCAAAACCAGAACACCTTCCTTGTTTTTCTTTTACAAGTTTAGTTTCAGGGCTTAAGATACTTGACTGTCCTACCACATTCTGTTCTGTAGATAGATCTGCACTTTTTACAAGGACACTTAAATCAATGCTGGTTCCTTGGGAGGGCCTGAATTCAATTACGTTGTGCATGGGCAAGTCTGTCCTTTGCTGAGTTTTATCTATTTCAATAGTCTCTGCTATTAAATCTGAGAGTGATAAATTCTCAATCTCCTTTATTGGAGAAACTTTAGAGTGGGCTAGAGAAGACAAGGATCCTGTTAGCTCTGGCATCCCACCTGAAGTTTGGGGTTGACTTACTAGTTGTGACAATGATGAGGTTCCCAATTTCCTATCAGTCAGACTTGCTGTTGATTGGGTGTATAGATCAGCCAAAGTGTAACAGTGGCTAGCACTGCTTTTCTGGTGCTCCTGAAGTAAGTCAGCCAATGATGTACTTCCAGATCTTAACACTGGCAAAGCAGCCATTTCTGAAGAGGGGCTTTCTTGTTTTCTACTTTGCACAAGTGAAGAAAAATTTTCAAGTTCATTCTTTCTATTTACAGTATGACTGTCTTTGTTATCAAGGGCCAATTTTCCTAAAGCATGTGTTAAACATGGAGGACTGTAAAAATCTGCATTACTATTACCATCAGCAGTATTCGAGGAAACAAGAGGAATGCTGTCTTCGGGACTCAGAGAATCACAAACTACATCCTGCATCAGCAAGGATTTCAAGTCCTGTGTTTCCTTGCATTCCAAGGGGTTATTTCCTATGCTAAAGTAAACATCTCCACTGTCAGGAACCAAACTTACTGCACTTTCTGGTAGTTGCTTCACTGCCTGATTATTCACAGGTTCACAAAGTGATCCTTTACACAAATCATCACTGAAAGAAGATGACAGAACAAGTGAAGAGGACTTCAATCCTTTCCTTTCACATGAAGGTATACCAGATTTTTCAGCATTAAGGAACACTTTGTCATTTGTAATGTTCTTTAAAGAATAAAGAGCTGAACCACTTTCGGCTGTCAAGTTTCCAAACCCAGGTTTGTTGGTGTTGTCTGCAAAATTTTCTATTGCACAACAGAAACCGTCTGTATCAATACACATTTCTGGACAACAACGTAAGTCTCCTTACCTTACAATAGCCAATAATTTTCAGATGGAAGTGCAGTCACAACGAAATATCCGATTTTTTAAAAGTTGACAGCAGGAACAAAAAAACCGAAGAAACATGAAAAGGCATTTAATTACTAAGTGTTATCCAAAGGTAAGGAAGGTTCTACAATTAAATTACAGGTATCTACTGGAATACCTAAGAAACTTTAAGAATTGGCAAAGAATGTCCGTAAAGGTTACAACGATTAAAGCACTAATCAAAATAAGTTACTGTATGGAAACTACCAAAAAAATGGGAGGTATTGGGATGGGAGATGTCAGTTCACCAAACAAACAACAGAACAACCTAAAATTTGAAGATGTTGTCCAACTTACTTCTAGCTCAAGAAAACCTACTGCTTCCTTTAAATATTTTAGAACACAGATATAAGTTGGTCTTCCTTAATTTTCTAAGAAATTACTATTGCAATAATAAACTGCTTCACAGACACTTAGTAAAGCCAAAATTAAACCTTGAATGTAAACAATTAAATACAAACTAAATATAAGTATACCTTTTGCAGTCTTTGCTAAATTCACAGCATCCTTATTCTTGGTCTTCACATTTTGCTTACTGCCTTGTGAAAGCACAAGATCCAAAGCCTTCTGTACATCAAATTTACTATCCAGTACTGCTTGCACCATTGTTTGTTCTGGTATGGACTCTGCCAAAACTTCTCTCATTTGATCAAGGCATGAATTAAGACGAGCTGAAAGAAACATTACCGTTATAAGCTGCACAAAAATGTGTCTTCAATGGCCTAACCACTAGCACTATACCTCTAATTAGCAAACAGAAGAGAAAAACACTAGAGGAAGAGTTAAAACCTTTAAAAATTAATTTCAATCTCATTTACTGCCCTGATAAACTTTGTTCCCACACCCTGCAGAATATTTGACCTATTTCAGACATTGCTATAAGGAACACATCACTGACTGCTATTTATTAACATAGAAAGTCTCAATATTGAAATATTTTGATGTTGTAAAATAATTATCTTCACTGCAAAGAAGAAATACAAATAGTCACCTCAAAATTATCCAAATTAATTTANGCTCATAAAATCAATTTTCTTTGGAGCATATTTTTGCAACTAGTGTAAGCCTTGACTAAGACACTTGACACACAACAAGAGACTCAAAATTCACCAGACTGCCAGACAGCACCAGGGTGCTGATCAGCCACACAAACACAAGAGAACAGAAGAAAAGTTTCCTGAATATCTCAGTTTCTGATGGTTCAGATTTTGGAAAACAGGAACTGAAGAATAGGAAGACCACTATATATTCTTTATTTGAACACCTTCTGTAAGATGCTTAAAAAACTTTGCTACAGGAATTCAACACCACAGAATTTCAATATCCTCATGGTTACTTAAATTAGCACCTTCTACCTGTAATTCAAATAGCAAGTCAGTGTACCCCACACATTTGCCATGCAAAACAAGTATAGGCAGAACCCTGTACAATGTGCCATCTTACTATCTAACACTCAACAAGGACAATCTTGCCAAACTCTTTGCAGCCACATTGACTGCATCAATAATTTTTTATTAATGGCCAACACTGCACACTGTATCAAACATAACAGTTTCTGAGACCAGGGCTCTTTTCACAGTAGAAATGGTTATTTTGACATCTCTTTTACTCCTTTCTTTAGTCCAGAATGTTACTTTTCTTCTTGTTCCAATACCAGTTCTTAACTGACTGAGTTTGTGAAAAGCACTCTCAAAAGCCAGAGGACTGTATTGTCTAGATCACCTGTACCATTACACTGGCTCATTCTTTCAAATTGCCCTCTACAGCATTATTTCCTGATGTAAAAACATGCCTATTACTCCCCAATATATCATATTTAACCATATCTCTAAGCATTAACATCAACCAATTTACTTGACATGGAACCAAACTGTTTCTGTTCTATTACTCTGAATTTCTTGCAACTTTTTTGAAGTTCCAAATCTCAACATGCTTTATTCTGAGCTTATCAACATTTTAAAAATAGCCCTGATTATTTCCAAAACACTGTATTAACTATTAATACTTAGGAAAAATACTTGTAAATATTTTCACAAAGCAAGTTATCAAGCAATCAGGCAGCAAGTTTAAAAAACAAAACCAAGTATTTTTTTCCCAACCACTTAGCTCAGAACTCAGCTTGTGATGTGGAATTCAAGGCTGCAAGACAGAATGGAAACAGAAGTCTCATGAATTCAAAATAGACTAAGAAAACATTGTGGAGAATATTGGTTAGTGTTTCAAGGAAATGAGATACTTTGAAAACCTCTCAAATACTGCTAATTGCTATACTCTTGAATGCAAAACAAGTGAAAAATCTTTCTACAGATACTCAGTACTCCAGAATGAAGCTGTTCTTATGTCTGAATTTCATATGAAATCTCATTATTTATAGTAAGAAAGAACACGTTTCAGTGTATGCAACTAAGTTACAAGTAAAATACAAAAGGTAATTACAAATTTGAAGAATCACCACCAAAGCTACATTCGTGAAGGGTGTTGTTCTACCACAAGGTAACAAGATTGAGAGCAGTGTCAATCAAGTAAGAAACATTAAGACTATTCTAGTAAATCTTTATTTCATACATGAGATTATTGTGATAGTAATTTATTTTCTATCATTACCTCTATCGACTTCAGTCAGATGATGACTGGATGGAAAATAATCAGCAGAATCATCGGTACCCTCACAGCCATATTCTTCTTCTAATGGCTCAGCAAACGTGGTTGGTTTATCTCGTTTGGAGTAGATAAATTGAGCTGCTGTGTTAGGTAAAAAATGAATTATTAAAATAAGAAATCAAATTTTTTTCTCCTTTAGAAACAAAACATATGTAAAGGGAAAATAAGTTAGGACGCTGAACTGTTGGGTTAATTTCAAGAGGGTGGTGTGACACTACTGTATAATAACTACTACCTGAGAATTGCAGAGCATACAACAGCTCATACTAGAATATAAATAAGTCATCACAGTAAAACTACAGGTTGGGCAATATCCTTGCATCCACGTAATACAATAATTCTGCAAAGTTCAATATTCAAACAAAAGAATATAATCCTGCTTTGAAAAACAGTATTTTCTATACAAATTACCATCTATGGCCTAATTTTCAGAACCTTACTCCAAACTTCATTTTTCTGTACCTCATTTTCAAGTTAAAAGTCAGCATGAAATTTGCATTGCTTTTACAGTATGTCATTGCCAAACTACTGATAAGACTTTAATGGGAGTTGAGCATTCTTCCCTTCTTGGAATTTCATTAGAAAAACAGCCCATGAGTTAAAATGTATAATCGCACAAAACTTTAAACAAGAGCATAGTTTCACTCTGCTTTAGCAATACAGTAAGGCATACATAGGTAAAACTCCTTGCTGAACAAGAGCCCCAGTCCTTATATACTCTCAGAAAAGTGCAAAGTATAATGTAAACACATTACTTTATGGTACCTATTATTCCCCCCAGCTCTGAAACACATACTGAAAGCATACCTATATATATCAAGAAGTAGTATAGCCTTAGCAACTATATCCCAAATGCAACTATTAAAAGATTGTTAGACAATCTAGATCAGATTATTTTATAAATGAAGCTTACACACAAAGAGTTCTTAGGAAAATTACTGTGCACAGGCAGGAATTAGTTTTGCAATTTTATCAGTCTATACCTGAGCAAAAAGTACACATGTTGAATATTTTCATCACAGAAAAACAAGGCTATTATTAATTCTTAGAGAATTCTTAGAATTTCTTAGAAAATTCTAGCAACTAAATTTGGAAATTGAATGCAAGACAATCTGTTAGGGAATGTGACTACAAATACAAAAATTATACACCTAGATTCCCTTATGTAAAATCCACAGCATGAGAGAGGAACAGAGTTTTAAAGACCTAATTATCTCGAGTTCCTGTAGCCAGACATCACACGCTACATCACAGTCACAATGGATTTAGACCCAGACTAGTTACCTGCAGTAGCACAGCTTCACATCAACACTAGCAGTACTACTGGCAGGGCCTACTCAGCTCTAGAAACACAGCCACCCAAATCTGGAGAAACCCTGAAGTGATAATCTTGCCATTGCCTTGACAGGAGAACACAACCTAAGGATTCTACAGTCAGGTTAAATTCCATTGGGCTCAGCTGCTCCAATTATGTCTTACCTGAGCACATAGCATCACTATTTTTAAATCTACTTTGCAACATCATAAATGCTGGAAGGCTGGTTAACTCAACGAGATCTTGCATGAGAGGAGGAGAAGCCAGTGAGGACCAGCACAGCATCCTACAACACAACTCCCTGCCCCCCATTTACTCAAAGTTGTGTAAAAGACATTAACTACCAGGTGCAGAATCTGCTGTTAAGCCCACGCAGATCACACTAACAATTTGAAAAGACAGCAAATGTTTCAAGATTATCAACGCATTCCCACAGACCAGGTTTCTACGTTACCAAGTAGTTTCTGACCATCTAAGATAATATAATATGCTTGTAGGACTCGAGATGTGGCCACTTATCCAATGTGACTTCCGAAAACACAGTACCTAATACTACGTAACTGACTTTAACAAGATTATGACCATTATACACTTTTCAAAGTGTCACTAGTTTTTAAACATTGGTTTAATCTAGAAGTACTGAAGCAGGAATCAATGACAATACTTAAATGCAATTATTTGAACTAACCTGTTGAAGGAGAAATACAATAATCATCTTCTACAGATTGGCCATACACATCATCATCTTCAAAATCTATAAAGCAAAAACAGCAAGATTCATCTGCACAATTTCTAAATGATATTGTAACTCAAAGTGTAGCTTTTGCGTAAGTTTTTAGGAAATTAGGCATTTCCAGTATTCCAGAACTGAAGTTAAGTTCCACTTATTTACCTAGATAAGAACTTCTAAGCTACAATAAAAGAATTTCATTATAATAATAGAATTTAACACTTAATACTCTATTCATTAGAAAAGCTGAGAATGTACAAGAGCTACCACACTTGACAACTCCTCCTTCAGAAACCCCTTTGGAAGGCTGCACTCACAGACCAAATCCAACTCCCTACAGTTTTGCGAATTTTTACCCAGGGCACTTCTCTCAATATTCCTGCTTGACCTCTCAGTCTTAACCACAGACAGCTCAATTACAATCTCTACTCCAGCAACTCAGGGTCAGCATTTCTGGTTTCTTCTGTGTTTTATATTCATGTCCATCCACCTTCCAAATGAGGTTCAGCAAAAAAACTCAAATCACAATTCCCTTTGAATATGCAAAATCCTCTCACGCAAAAAGCAAGAATCTTATTCAGTTACTTAAACATAACCTTATACTTTCCTCATTAAAAAAAGGTACCAAGAAGCCCAAATAGAAAGTAAATTATGCCCTGTGCCCTCAAAAAAATAATCCTAGTATTATGTAAATCTTGAAAATAAATTTGTAATTTATATAATGAAATACATGAAAAAAGTAATAAACTGTTGTAAAATACTCCATGGCATACGTTTGTCAGTTTCACAACCCGTATTGTTTACTGTTTAAAAAATCTTACAGAACACAGCATGCACTGACCATAAAAATAAACATTTAAAAATTACAGAGAACAGAGTAGAAGCCACTGAAGCATTCCAGCTGTATCACCAGAATACTCACAGATATCACATTCAGTTATGATCACAATATTGCAAAAAGGAGAGGAAAAAAATGGAACATGGTCAAATAAAGGCCGCAAGATCTAATGCCTCAGAAGTCTTCCTATGAAAGGAAACCAAAAAACACTGTAAGTATTTACTTTAGAAATGAGACACTTAAGGGGGCCAGACCAAGCATTATAGAACAGCAGCATAAAAAGAACATATGACATTAAATAAAGAAAAAAAAACCCAAAAAAAGTCAAAATCTACTTCATTTGGACCATAAATGATTGTATGTGACTACAGAAGCAGTATATGGTACAAGGATGAGGACCTGACATGTAACCCAGCAATAATGCTTCCACAGCAACAGCAACTTAATGGCATCAGCAAATTACTGTGTACCTCAGCAACCTCATTAAAAGAGACTCTAGTATGTGTCTGAACCATGAAATAAATTCTGTGAACTGGGCACTCAACATCACAGATGTCACAGACTCAGTCGAAATCAACATTTCAACCAATCTATGGCGAAAATCTCTAGAGGATGAAAAATCAAGCAGCAAAATTCCCAGTGCAGCCCAAGCTTTTGCCTATACTAAGTAAATTTACACTAACAAAAGCTGCAAAGTGGGACACACAGACACCACATATCACAACAATTTACATGACCCCCACAAAAATTCCAAGATCACAGGGCAAAATCCAACGTGTGCTACTATAATACATATAGACTGTGCATCTGTTCACTCAACAGCAGACCAGGGGCAAGCAAAAGCATTTCTGTTATTTCCTTTAATAACCTGATGAAGTGAGGCAATAAAATTACAGCTCTCTCACCAAAGGATTATTTAAAATATCAATATCAACTGGAAGCGTGTCTATTTTTCCACAGCCCAAGTCAACAGAAACAAAAGCTTTGAGGAAAAAAAATTTGTGTGATTAACAGTTTGCCTAAGTTAATGGGCAAGGGCACAAAGACAGTTGCAGTAGGGCAGACAGGAACAAAGCTCTTACATAAGAACTGGTTTGTTCCATGCGAGCTTAAATAAGACAGGACAGGCATCTGAAAAAGCAGTAGATCCTTAAATGAGCATTTCTTCTGCAAGTAACAGCTGTTGCCTCTTATCTGTTATTACGGGTGAGCAACCGTTTGCTAGAGTTAGGCCGTGAACGCATCTTTTAAGTTCCAAAAGACTAAAGGTGGGTGGGTCCAACTGGATTGAGGCTTATTTCCAACTCGCTGCCTCTCCTGAAATGCAGTCAACCTGGGCAGCTCAAGGTAACGCAGGTGGGCCCCAGGTGACGCTTGGAAGCTGCCGGGAGGCCCGGGCAGCAGGAGGAGGCCCAGAACATCAGCGCCCGCGCGGCCACGTGTGCTCGACCCTCCATTCGGGCGGGAACCGGGCCGGGAACTGGGCGGGGAGAGGCCTCGCACGGAGCCCCATCCAACCCCCGCCGAGGGGAGGCGAGGGGGCGGCTTCTCCCCACCCACTGCCCCTGACAGCCCCCCGGGCCCTCCCCTACCCCAGTGAGGGCCCCGCCACACCCTCCTGCCCGTGGCTACCAGGCCGGGAGGCCGGGCCGGGGGGGAGAACGGAGAGACCCGCAGCTAGGGCGGCCCTACACCTCTGCCGCCAGCGCCTGCTCGCTCTAACCGCTACCTTCGTCGTAGTTGTAGCCGCGGACGTTCCTGTGCCGGGACATGACGACGGCAGCGGCCTCACTCGCCCGCCCGCGGTGGCGCTGACACGGCGAGCCTAGGGCGCCATGTTGGTGTCCGGCAGGGCCCGGCGGAATCTCCCACTGCGCAGGCGCGACGGGCACCCTTCCGCCCGCTGTGGCTGCCGCGCATGCGCCTAGCTCCTCCCGCGTGCCTCGGGCGGGTACGGGGCCCGGAGGGGTCTAGAGGGCGGTGGGAGGGGATGGGTGACGTGTGCGGTCTATGTGTCGGGGCGCGCATCGGGCAAAACTTGGGCTCCGTGACCTTTCCCAACCTAAATAAACGGTGGTGTGATTCCGCAGGGGCGCTTCCGCAGGGCACGAGTTACGCTATGCATGGGGGGACGCGTCAGGTCCAAGAGCGAAAGGCAAACGCTGTGGAATGGCACAGCGCCGTGGCAGGCAGAGACAATGGCCCTGAGCGCAGTGAGGGGTTGCCGAGCTAGTCTGTCGTTCCGCTTGTGTTCCTTTCCCTCTGACTGGCGCAGCTGCGGGAAACCAGCCAGTATGTTTTGCTTGGGGGAGATGTGCTTTACAGAAAAACCTGCTTGTTGCCAGCGCTGTGCTAAATTCTTTATGTCGCCTGTACTTTCGGAAAACTTCTCTTGTGTACTCTGCTGTGGCCTTTCTCTAGCGAATCACTTTACTGCCATCTCTCTTCAGCCGTGTTTTTACCTAGGCTGCTCTGCTTTGCAGTACATGCTCCCGGTTACCACCGCCCCAGATTTACCAGCCCTGATCTCTGCTCACAGCCAGCCCACCCACTCAAATGCAGCTGCCTTGCCAAAGGTCTCTGCTCAGCCCATGGCGGGGCCGGCTCTGCCCAAGGTAGCACCGGTGCAGGGTGCCCCCAGCAGGGAAGCGCTCCAGCCCTCACAGTGCCACAGCTGACTCTGCTGGCATCCAGGTGGGTGCACCTCAACACCACATTGTTGCTCACACCTCAAACTCCACATGAGAGAAAAAGCCTTACCAAAACTTATGGCTTTCTGACAGTCACAGAATCATGGAATCATCAGGATTGGAAGACATCATCCAGTCCATCTGCAAGCCTGGCACTGCCCCTGTAACTCCTAAACCACATCACCCAGCACCAGATCCAGATGCTTAAACGCCTACAGGGATGGTGACTCCACCACCTCCTTGGGCAGCCCATCCTAATGCCTGACTGCCCTAAGAGTGAAAAATTTATTTCTAATATCTAATCTGAGTCTCCCCTGTCTCAGCTTAAGGCCATTTCCTCTTGTCCTCCCACTGCAGGCACGGTGGAGACCAACCCCCACCTCACTAGAACCTCCTTTCAGGCAGTGATAGCAGTCAGTGCACCCCTGAACCTTCACTTCTCAAGACTAAACAAACCCAGCTCCCTCAGCCATTTGGCATAAGACATGTTCTCTAGTTCTTTCATGGGTCTTCTTGCCCTTCACTGGACATTCTCCAGCACCTCAGTGTTCTTTTTGAAGCGAGTGGCCCAAAACTGAACACAGTCCTTTAGGTACAGCCTCACCACTGCTGAGTAAAGAAGATGATCACTTCCCTAGTCAGCTTACCCCACCTCTGAATAACTGTACCAAGAACCCCAAATATACTAATATACAAGAGCAAGCAGCATTGCAAGATGCACCAAGCTATACGCTGAAAGCAAGAAGTTGAGAATTCATCCCTAATAGCAACGATAATTTCAGGTTTACTCAGTAGTCCCTGGCCTCTCCAAAAAAACTAGTAACACAGAGTCTATCTGTGGTAGCTGCGTGGTAACTTAATTGAACTACAAGGAAAAAGTAGACATGAGACACCCATTTTCTATCAATGACAGATTTTATTCAAGCCAGAAGTAGGAAGTGTGCATGTGCACATGTGTAAGGCAGTGTTTTTAAGCTTATTCAAAACAGTTGCATCACTGATGACAAGGGAGCATTCTGGATTGGCGTAAGTTCACTAACGGTATGCTCATTTAAACACACTTGAAATAATCTGTTTGTATTTGTGCACCACCACAGGAGCAGAATTTGAAAGGCTTTGAAGTTAACTACAGGGTTTTTTCAGTTCTGGAATTGAAACATCTCAAATTGTCCTGGCTTGTTGGTGACAAGTAGCCATTACAATCCAGTGACTGACTAGTAGTCCGTATTAAATAAGCTGCTGTAGGTATTAAATAAGCAAGCTGTAATAATTAGCATTGCTGTTGGCAGTGTTAAGCATCAAAATGTCAAAGCATTAGTCTCCATAGAGGCCTTGATCTGTCTTAATTGGTGCATTACTGTGGCACCCTCTAATGCCAAGTTTCATCCTGCAAGTTCAGTTGCAGTGCCGAGGGATTAGATAAATCAAGGAATGTCCCTACAGCTACTCTTGCTGGGTCAGAGAACGAATAAGCAGACAAGACTTTAAGCTTTGGTGGGAGAGGGAGTTTGGAGCGAGATCCCATTTCAAATGAGCTCTAGCTCTGACAGAGTCTCCTTCTATATCTGCCAGCTCAGTTGTTCCCCAGATACCTGCATTCATCTACATGCTTAGGAGCTGTTAGGCACACTATCCCATTAATATTTCTCAAGTCAAATGTCTTCATCTTTGAGACCTTTAATAATTTGTTTACCATTGTTTTATTCTGTCTTGACAATACCAGAAATCCAGCCACCTGCATGCCCCAGGTGTCCTCTGATGCCCCACCACACAGCCACATACCCCTACAAAAACACATACCCTGGTTTTGCAACTGCCACCTAACTATTGTCTCCTCCTGCCTCACATGCCAAAACTGTCACTATCTACAACTCCACATCCTTCCCGGTCACCACTGGAGGCACGGTGTGTTAACCATAAGCCAAAGTTTGTGTTCATATACAAATTGTATGCAAAGCTGCAGATTGTTTCCTCATGTTATTTGCATATTTCTAATTTGTACAGAGCAGCACATGCAGCTGCACAGGCTTAGGTTCTATATAATATCCTTCATACAGTGCTAAGATTAAAACAGAATCGGTAACAAAGATTTCTAATTAACTGGTGTCCTGTTGACCTTTAGCAACCCAAAGGTTCTCTAAGGCAGAGTTTTGACAGTAGTTGTGCTGATCCTTATTGGTCCCAATCTGTTGATATGAGTCAGAGATACAGAAGTGAAGAATTGCTATCATACATTATGATTTAATATTACACAGCCAGGGTAGTACACCTCTAAATTCATAACCTGACTCCAGAATGTGCTTTCTGAGGCTTAGGTGAACTAACTTAAGACACTGTAGCACTACAGCTATAGAACTTCCTGCCAATCTTCCTCCAACAGCTTTACTTTGGAACTGACACTCTTTCCAGCCTCCAAAATTACTTAGATCCCATTTTTCAAATGTTAAAAACTCCAGCAAATCTTAATCATGTAAATTTAGGGGGGGGTTTTCTTTCTTTCTTTTTTTTTTTTCTTTCAGGTAGGAACAGTTCTCATTTCTCACACTGGACTGTTGTATTGCAAAGACATTTTTTTATAGATGCTTTTTACATAATTTTTTGGCTACTTATCAAATAATAACTTTTTCATGTTTGAATTTTATGTTCACATTTTTTTATCTTACCTCTCTTGATTTTCAGTAACTGTGGCCTCCATAGGTATGATGCACATTTAATTTGCTTGATTGTCAAATGTAACATTGTTTTCAAGATTTCAAAATTAGTATCTAAAACAGGAAAATAAATAATGTTGTAAAAATGTATTGGTGATCACTATGTAGTCTTTCCATGGCATTAACAGTGAACTTGAAAGGTTGCTATTGTTATTCATTTCAAGTGTAGTAGGTTATATCATATGAGACCTAAGGAAAGAAACTCCAAGGACAACACTTTCATACAGAAGCATAATTATTTTGTATTACAGTAGTATCTTCAAAGAGTCATAAATACACTGTGATCATTCCTTGTCTTTCCTTAATTATGACATCTATGTAAATTTTTTAGATAAGGTGTTCAAGCAGTAATAAACTTTAGTCCTCAAGCCCTAGATATGCCTCAGTTAGTGCTCCTTGTACATGAATGCAACGTTCATGGAAGGTATTCATCTGATAGCAATGCAATCTGTAAGTAAGCATTATTCCTTCAGCGGCAATTGAAGCACCATCAGAGAACCCTGTCAGTCTCGCTCCAGCAGCTCTGACTGAGGAATGACTAACTAGGTCAATTCTAGTAAACACTATGGGCATTCATTTCCTTCCTGCTCACTGAGATTATATGTTACTTTAAGATGTGTGCATTAAGAGGTGAACTAAGATCACTAGTCTCAATCCCAGTGGCAGTATTACTGGTAATCCTTTTATTCAGCAGTCTCCTGGGCATTCCCAACCCCAGCACCACTAATTTTTTGTTTCTGTAAATGTAAAAATCAATTAATAAAATATTTAATAATTTGGTTTTGGCTAAATGGAAAGTCTCTCAAATTATGTTATTTCTTTTTAAAGAGATGTTAGCTAGCTTTTTAGTAAGTTTATTAGTTACAAAATAGTCAGTCTATTTCAATATTTGGTTCTTTTTTAAACCAAAGTCAAGCAAGGCCTGATCTAGGAAAAAAAAATCAGAATAATTCCAGATGTTTTACCACACTATCAAGTGTGAGTGTTAAGTTCTAAAATACAGATGTTATCAATGTCACTAAACACTTTTCCAGCTGATAAATGATCTGACTAGTTCAAAAGAACTGCAGTCAATAAATAGATGTCTGGTTTTGTCTAAAATGATGCCATGTAGTCAGAAGCTGATTTAGAAGTCAGAAAACAAAGAATATTAATAAATTATCATTTTGTACATATGGTAAACAGCAAGTGTCTCCAATTCCCCACAGTATGAATGAGCTTGTTAAATATATTTATTATTTATTTGATACTAGATCAATGCAGAACAACAAGTTTCACTTATGAGTTAGTGATCTATGTTAAGCCAAGACCTTACACAGTTTCAACAGAATTTAGGTAAGTTAGATGACAGCTGATGGCAAATAGTAATGTAATGGCAATTCCATCTGGAAAAGTGGCCTACTTGGGTAGTTTAACATAGAATCAGACTCATTTAGATTGAAAAAAGCCTTTCAGATTATCAAGTCCAACCATAAACCTAACCCTTCCACTACATTTGTGTTCATCATAAGTATGTAAACTTCCAGTTACAATAAGGAATAAAATATTTCAATGACTTTAGTTATGTCTTTACTTCCTGAAACACTTTGGTCTCAATCCCAAACTCCCCTGTCATCCTGCTGCCTTCCAGCTGGCTCCCAGACTTCTCATCTCTGGTGACCCAAATATCAGCCCAGAAAGGGAAGTTCAATCTCTGCAAGGAGGGGAACTGTCTTGAACCACACAGCTGGTAGAGAAGGAGTTCAAATTCAGGCATGGTTGGCAAGAGCACGGTAGCTACAGCCACTGTGAAGCACTCACTGAAAATCTATGACCAATTGCTTTCTACACTGAATGCAAATAATGTATTATTACAACAGAGTGGCATTTACTTCTAGGTGGTCTATGAAA
Organism: Grallaria varia; assembly: GCA_013396735.1. NCBI lineage: Eukaryota > Metazoa > Chordata > Aves > Passeriformes > Formicariidae > Grallaria > Grallaria varia. Next base: position 133,988 of record VWZG01008904.1, read on the forward strand.
TATATTGTTGATACAGAGAGAAATATGTGACGAGAATCATCAGGGGCATGGGAAATTTCTTATAAGAATAAAGATTAAAAGGATTAAGAAATTTGTCTTACAGAGAAGATGTATAAAATGAAACATGACCAAAGTGTATACTAGGAATGGCTCAGAAATAACCACTAATGTTTTTTCTCATAGTAAAAGCACTTCTCAATTTCCTTGAGACTGAAAGAAGGCAAATTTTAAACTGGTAAAAGTAAACAATTGTCATTCAGCAAGACTATAAAATTCATGGCCAAAAGAAATGGTCATGGCCAAAAAATTAGCAGGATTCAAACAGTTTAGATCCTTGTGGAGATGACAAGAATACTTACGCAAGATGACAGTAAATATTTAAAGTCTATATAAAAGGTATGAATATCTCCACATTAGTGATTCAGCCTGCTTTTATTGTTACGGGCGACAGAGTAAATTAAGGGAGCTACAGACCTAAGGAAGACGCAAAACAGAAGGCTGTCATTATGACTGGGGTGAATAATATGATTCATGTGTCTTCGCTAAAACAAATTATAATGACACATGTATATGTAGTGTCAGATTCTTTTGTGTATGTAATCTGCATGTGATTGTACAAATCAATTGATCAAGTGCTTTTAAAAGTTTGTCATGGATCCTGGCTACTGCCATAAACTGTGTCTTCAGCAATATGGCTGTAATGAGGTATATTTATTGAACATAGGGATGCAGTCAAGCTTCCAGTAACACCAGTGAGACCTTTTTCTACTGCCTCTGTAGGGGAAAAAAAATTATCTTTTAAGAAACATGACACAAGCATCCACAGCTGCAAATCAAAGCAGGGTGAATACAGTTTGAAAAGTCCCTCTCTTTTCTGGATAAAGTAATTTGTGATACAAATCTGACTGGCACATTCCATTACTGATCTCTTCATATAGACCTTAAATTAAAAACAAATGCTGACACATGTTCTTGTGGGAGGCATAACTGTATTTGGCTTGTTGGGAAGGCAGCTTGTTAAATTCTAAGCATTATCTTAGAATTACTCTGATTTTTGTTTTTGTGTTCTGCACTTTTACATTTTTGGGACCTGCCTTTGGCAATTCCAACTATATGTGCTGGGCAAAACAGACTGAATATGCTGTCAAAAAAATTCCATGTGCTAGCCCCTCAGAGACTTATTTTTTCCTTAAAAAAAAAAAAGCTGTCCTAGAGGGGAATCACTAAACACATGGTAAACACAACACAAACTTCCAGCATATATTCTGGCTTCCAGAAGACATCCAGAACAATTACTATTTGATATTCATTTACAAATTGCATCTGTGGCAAACTAGTGAATATGTATCTATTCTATTTGAAGTGCAGAGTCACATGTGGGTTCTGGGCAAGTCATGGGGTATCCTGAAAGAAAAATCTCAGCTACATGGTGTTCATTAGGCTCACTTCAAGTACAGCCTTACTGGTGGTGTGCACAGTCTGCTGCTGTCTGCACATACCACGGAGCATGGAGCATTGCCATGCCTCCATGTTGCACGACTGGATAGCTGTCTGCAGTCTGTAGGCAGACAGATGTCACCTTCATGGGATGCAGAAGGGGCAAACTACAGGCATCCTAATGACAGGGATGGCATGGCCACTGAGTCAAGGAAACCCTCTGCACTTGTCTCTCTTGGAAATCCACTACTTCATGGTTTCCTGAGTCACATTCCTTTGCACATGAGACTCAGAACTGAATCTGTAAAACTGGGACACATCAGGCTGAAAAGTTTTACCTGATATTATTAAGGGTGTCAGAGAGCATCATTAGATGAATAAAAAGTAGGACTTCATTCAGACTGATACTATACTTTGGTCTTTGACTAAAGTCTTTGTTTCCTCCTCCACATTCACTTTAAAGGGGTGACTTTTCATGAAATTATTAAGCCCCTCTTTATCTCTAAACAAATTCTCACATACTGCAGACTGAAGAATCCCATAGCAGGTATTGCTAATTCATCCTGCAGTCACAAGATATAATGCACTTCAAATGCTCTTTCATTTTGCTTTTCTTGCATTGTCATCTGGTTATATTTTGTGTATCCTTGAGTCAGATGTTGTCCTGCAGCATAAAACAGTGACACTATCAGGGAACGGAAACTTGGTGCAATCTTGCACAATAATATCCTTTTAGTTTAGTTTTTTTTTTCTCTTTATCTGATCACCAGAAGCTACTTAACAAGATGCTCAATTCCTATCTAGTTTGCTTCACATGTTTAAAGTATAAAATTCTATCACTCGCTATTGGAACAAATGTCCTATCTTCCATGAGCTAATCTTGTATGGCAGATGCACTGTCTTAAATGTATAAATCTATGAGAAAACCAATCTGATAAAATTTTATGCCTGCAAAATGATGATTCACTTATATCAATGTACTTGTCACTCAGACCTTTAAAAAATACATATAATACCACAGAGTTGGGTGGGTGCTGAAAATATGCAAGACCTCGATAATAGGAAAACATTAGCCACAAAGTGTAAAGGAGAAATACTAATTTAAAAAAAAATTATCACTCCAAAGTTCCCAAGTTTGTAGACCATATATTAAGAAAAATAATGTGTAAGCTTTTGGTCTTAGGGTGCTGCAGCCTCATGGGTGATGGCATCATTTCACTTTTAACTGGAGATATCTTACTCATCTCCCCAATTTTCATATCTGCACTTTTTATAAAAACAAACATGACTTAGGCCTTATGAATCAATATTTCTAAACTAGTATCAAAAACTGAACAGATGTGTCTGTTCTATTTAAACATCATGATACATCCAAATATCCACTTCTGAAAAGATTATTGTCTCACTTTCTAAGCTGCTTCTGAGGACAGGTTAACTACATAAAATTTTTCTTAACATGTTTAAAATTGTAGTTGTATTTTTTCAGTATTGCTGATTGCAGGTGTGGTGAGTTTTCATCTTTGTACTGAAATCCATGTGTCATGTTTGTCCATGCAATGAATTGCCTGAAAGACACAAAAGTGTTGTAGTGTAAGCCAAATACAGTTAACAATAAAGTTATTTTTCCCCCCCAATCATGCATGGACACAATGGCCAGTAATGGTTCTTTCTGTCCCTCTGCTATGGATAAAAATATTTCTCACAATACTTCATCCTGAATCAGTGCACCTTGCGCCAATGATTCATGCCTCCATCCTCTTTAGAGGCTGATACATCTGCCTTGTAACAACTACACCATCTCTGAATGGAGCAGATTTCTGCAGCAACAAAGTCTCTGTTTGCTCTGTGCTCATGGAAATAACAAATTAACTTCATTTTCCTTCTACATTAGTAATCTGGGTGCTCCCTCAGATGGAAAAACATGTAAAAGTGAACTGATGCATACTCTGTGTATGTGCAGTTTCACATCAGGCATAGTGTGGGCCCAATGATGGTGTTATAGAGGTATAGAGACAACTCTGGTTACTGCTGTGAAGGGTAGCTGGGGAACAACAGACACAGCACAGAGGTATCCGTGTTTCATCCCTTCACTGCTCATGGAATAGCTTGTTTATTTGACATAAACTGTTCATGGAGTGTGAAGTGTTTAATAGAAATAGTTACAGACTACTCCCATTGCTTCAGTTAATGGTAGGATATTCAGGACTTAGAGAATTTACTTCTATTCACTGTTTAATATTTGACACTGCAGGATTTAGAGTGGGTGAATTAAGACAGAATAATCTGTTTGGCAAGGCACATAAAAGTGCATTCAGTGAAGTTTAATCAGAAATTAATTTAACCCTATAGCATTTAATAATAAAATTTAATAATAAACCATCTAGTTGCTATTCACAAACCTTCTTCTGGCAAATCATTAGACAGGTACATCAGTAGTTTTCTGGGTTTCTTCAATTTGAGATCATAATTTACAATTATGATGCTATGCCAACACTCTGTATTGGTCACTTAACTCTGTTCAAGGAAAGTTTAGAATGATTGGAAATGTTACAAGTGGGGTCATTAAGGGCATTACTTGCAATAGAACAAAAAATATTCCTACTTAATTCTAATTCAGCTGTGCTCGTGAGAAAATTCACATTTCATTCCCAATAAAAGCTACAGCAGAATTCTACTAGTACTGTACAACTAAAAGCTTCCAGTCATCTTTTTATAGAAATTCATTTGGGGCCTGCTTCAAACCTCATGGAAGTCAATAGAGATAATTGCATTTGCTTTCATAAATCAATTTGACACTAACTGGACCAACAAAATATATAAAAGGGGGATTTTGGTAGAACAAAACTACAAAATTGTACACTGAATTCCAGTGGAGTAAATTGTTTGAGAGAGACACCTTATTACTGCTAGAGGAACCATGAGCTGAGCAACAAAAAGATAATAATAGGTATAGCAAATTTCTTACCTATGTTCTCAGGCAGTGAGAAAATGTCAGTGGATGGTATCTGGAGAAACACAAGATCAAGTAGGGAAAAAAAAAGTGAAATATAGTGAAAAGGAGGCAAATACCCAAGAGCCCCTTTGAGCCTGAGAGGGTGGGAGAGGAGCACTGGAACCAGCCAGTCCTGAGCCATTTTTTGACCCAAAGGGAAGATATCAAGGGAGTCCTGCTAAGCACCAGGAAATTCAGCTGGATCCGTTATCTCCTGATTGTAGGGGCCTTTGGGAGTAGCCTTAGTCAGGGGAATTCACCTTGTGTTTTGCTACTTGGTAAAGTTTGCATTTCAGGTAATGAGCTGTGCTTTAGGGAAGGGCCAGAAAGAGGCTTGACATGATACCAGGTTTTTTTCCCCCAGCTGGTGAGGGAGCCAGCCAATTTACAAAAATATGGGGGCTTAGCAAATACTGTGTACTTACACAAGACTTCCTTCACCTTGCAATAAAGACATGACACTTTCCAGTATTTTAAAGCAGACTTGACACATTCTATTTGAATGCACATCAAGAAAAATTATCACCTCACAAAAAGAGGAAAAAGAGATATTTTGCGATCCATTTATTTGAAATTTTTAAGAAAACTTTCTGTATGTTGAAAAGTAACTATTCTTCAACCAGAAAATAAAAATTCTTGTCTCAGGTTGTAAGCTCTTTGGAAAAGGGATTATCTGTATTTCTTTCTGTATTTTTACCCTACTGAGTAGAGCCTTATTCTTCTCCAGGACCGGCACATAAGAGTAACAGCAGTAAATCATTGGTATCTCAAAGACAGATATAAACACACATTTATTTATGACCAGTCAAAAGACTGTCAATGTATTGGAAGCCCACTAGAAAGTCTTACAGCAGAGTTGCATTTGTAGTAGTTACATGACTTCTGTAGGCTCTTGAAATAAATTAATGTTGTTCAAATGCACATCATTTCTTGAATCTACAGACATCCTTAATGTGACTACACATTACATTTGCAGGATTTAAAACTACTGCTGCATAACCTGGATGCAACTACCATATCTTTTTAAAGAAAAATCTGTTCAGGTATGGAGCCAGAGGAACTGATTTTCCTGTCTTTTACATCATCACTTATTCTGAAAATAATCCTAAATTATGTGTGGAATTGTAGAAAACTGTCTTACTTATCAATGTAAATTAAAGAATCCAAGTTTCCAAGGCACAAACTGCGCTGTTGAAATCTGGTTGGGATGTTTTTCTATTGTAAATAACCAGGGAGAAATCAATCAATTGAGAATGGTGGGAAAAATATGTCCATAAGAAAGATGAATACAAGGAAAATAATAATTGAAGGAAGTAAAAATGGTTGTATATATTTCCTTCAGTAAGAATAAAATCTGTAAAAATGGATCTACATTCAGTTTTACGCAGATTGCTAGTCTTTATGCTATCCTGTCTCTCTGATCGGAAGCTAAATTTGTCTCTTACAGTGCTTTATATCAGTGGCAAAAAGCAAAATGCAGCCTTTCAATAGAGTTTAAATGTGATCTCTGCATCAGTAGTGTTGAGGAGAAAGTTTTAGTTGGTGAATGAGTGAACGTGTTGCTTTGATGTAATTAGTTATATTTCATGAGAATCCTCAAACAATCTGTTCAAGTTATAAGCAAAGTGACTTTTTTATAGTCTAAGCCTAATACAGACATAAAACACTTAACTGTGTAAATACTTTGTGAGCACTAGAAAGTGAAAAAAGAGCTGTTTGCAGGCACTGCCACATAGTATGCAGCATTTACTGAGGATGACAATGCAACATCTCCTCCAGATTCCCACAGGATGTGTAATTCTTATTATTTCAGGGTCTCGTCCAATTTATTTGACACTATTGTAAGATTCACATAAAATTGAATTGATTTGGGTCCTTAGCTTGTCATGGAAAATACAGAGTTTATATTTGGAGAAGTGAAATAAAACCTTCCAATTCCCATACCCTGAATAAGCACTTTCACCTTGTTTAAGATCATTCCAAAAATAACAGGAAGCAGGCAGGTAATAGGTACTATCTGGCCTAACATAATTGCAGCCCCAGGCAAGAAGGGAATAATGGATTCTTCTATACCCATTTTCCCCATGACCAATTTTCAAGGAAAAGGGACTATTGTAATAATAAAGGTTCCAAATCTCTAAGAACCTTTTAAAAGTCAACTTACTAGTTCATTACTTGAAAAAAATCAATCATTTCTACCAGTTCTATGCAGTATACACATAGTTGTTTACTATTTAATCTGTTTCCTTTCTTGACTTGAAGGATAAATGTCTAATGAAAAACAAAGTATGGAGAGACTTGTATGACCACAGCTCAGCAGATGAGTGAAGAAAAGCTTGTGCTTAAAAATGTAGGTCTCAGTCATCAGGGTGTCCACATACTACGTTATAATTACTTTTTATTAGGCTTTCTGATGGTAGGATTACGGAAGACATGAGCTGGGAATGCATGAGCAGCAAGGGAAGCTTGACTGCCATGCTCTTTCTGGGGATCATGTTGTACATCCATCCATCCGTCCGTCCATCCATCAATCCATCCATCCATCCATCCATCTTCTGTGAGTATAACCAGCTACAGGTACATTCCCATATGTAGCAAAACTCTTACATTAATGGTGTTTGTGCCATCACTTCTTGATTTCCTGGTTTTTGTCAGTCACCTTGATTTCACCCTTAACTGCAGTGAGCTCCAGCTCTGTGTTACCTGTTTGTAGTTCAGCAGCCTCTCATGAACTAAACTTAGCCCAGAAAAGCAAGAAGTGAAGGCAGCATCCAGCCTTTCAAGCGGCAAGGTTGTTGGAGGTAGAACAACAATGTTGCCATGAGTCAGTTACAGGAGAGTCAGACGGGATTGTGGGAAGAAGCAAGTATGGCCTTCAGGTATCTGTTGGGGACACACACATCCACACAGATGTGGATGATCTGCAGGCAGCTGTGTAGGACCATCATCTTAGCAGTGTAATCATGACATGACAAAGGATCATGATAAAGGATTTTAGCTAAGCCACCATCAATAAATAAAATTTTAAAAACCTATATGCAATAATTTTTTTTTCATTATTTGATTCATGGACTTGAGAATTCACATAATAATCTGTCTCAAAGAGTGTCCCCATTCATTAGTGTAAATTTGTTCCACTGAGCACCGAGTGGTTGGTTATGTGATTTTAGTGTGGCAGTTCCTGGGGGATTTGTGCATCATCAACAATAAGGGCTCTGTGCTCATCAAATACATGACCTGCAGATGATCAGAGGCTATGTTTCATCTCTCAGCTCACAATATCTTGCTAAACTTGTCTGGGCTGAGGAGACTTGTTTTTGCTCTTTCCTGTGGGCCTCCCACTAAGAAGCAAAAATTAAGTGATTTCAGTATTTCTGTCTCTGNAAAATTCCCCAAAAAAAAAAAAAAAAAAAAAAAAAAAAATCACAAAATGAAACACTGATCTCCACAAAAGAAAGAAAACATTTACAAAAAGATGAATGAAACCTCTAGTCTGTGTGCGAAAGACTATGAGTAATCCATGAAGAATAGTATGTGTTAATTAGTTATAATTAATTATAATAATATTAGTTTAACTAGAAATACTGCGGTGAAGACTATGAGGCTTTTCCTGCTAACAGTAGTGAGAGCTGGAAGACAATACTTTATGTTCATTTATAACCCACACACAGGTTCCTGCTGATTTACTACTTAGCTCCCATATTCAGTAATAATGAAACCACCTTTTTCCTTGAGACAGCTATCATCTTCACACAAATTTCTCACCCAGTTTCTGTGCAAACTATTATTCCTTTCTGGTAAGCATTCTTTTCTGTCTTGTCCAGGACTGCTGATCATTTTACAGATTATGAATCAAGAAGAGTCTAGTGTTATCACACAATCTGGTGTCCTACATAAAGTATTTGAAGTAGTTCTTATTTGAACTGATGCATGGCTTTTACATATTTTTGGTTTTTTATCCTGATCTCTTGAGTAAGTGCTTCAAAGACAGAAAAAAATTAAGGTTGAGGCCTGCATCCTGCACTGTAACCACTCCACTCTGCCTCCCTTTCTATAACAGGTCTTTTGGGCTATATTTGTACTTTGAAATAAAGACTGGGGTCTGTGCATTGGCCCAGAAACCATGTGATATGACTTGAATGCACATTCAAAAATCCCCACTACCCCCTCCCAACCAGATTCACTTTATCCAGACCTCCTAATGGGAAAGGTTCATGTAACATGTTGTCCACTTAGCGACACCCACACATTTTCAAGATCAATAATGCTAATTGTCAAGGGCCAAAAATTGTGCTTGGAAGTGTGCTAAAACTGTAGAAGTATCAGAAACTGCAGAAGGGCACATGCATATGAGCTTTGACCCTGTTTGACTTGCACATGTAAGAAAAACTCAGTGACCTTTATCTAAGCTTGCAGCCATTCTTTTGGGTTTCTCCATCTGCAACTTACTTCTCTGTCATTTATGCCACACTCCTTTACATACGCCACTCCTCCCCTCTACTTGGTTACTGTGTATCTAATAAACTTATCTCATACACCATGCCGCAGTCTGGGGACCTCATGATCTCCAAGATGTGCTCTTACAGTTTCAACCTGCATCCCAGTTCTTGCATGCTTTGTTTCCTGTTTATTCTCCCAGGTAAATATGTGGTGTGGTAGCTGTCCTTAAAAGCAGGCTAACAGCTAGCTGGGCTGACTGTACATGCTGAGGAAATGGACAGATGTTGTACATCACAATGAGTTGTGAGGAAATAGTTGCATCTGGTGCACTCGGTCATGAGATAATGGTAATTGTAAAGATACAACAAGTAGCATCTAGAGAATTGAAAATCCTGAAGGTTTACAGGAAGGTGAGTTGTTCTGAAGGAGACAAACTCGTCACAACTCGATACAGTTGCCTTCCAAAGCTGTCTTAAAATCAACATTATCTCTGTACTGTGAGGGCTGAGTAGATATCAAGACCTATTAAGTAAATGACTGTTCAGTGTGAATTTCAGTGTAATGTTAGTTTTTATGGCACTGAATTTTCTCCACAGGTTCAGGAGAGCAGAGGAGAACATTCATTGTTCTCATTCATGTGGGGGGATAATATAAAGTGTTTAAAATGTTTTAATTAGTCATCCAAGCATCTTTTTTTTTTTTTTTTTTTTTTTTTTTTCATTTTANTTTTTTTTTTTTTTTTTTCCTTCAATATTTCTCTTGGCTTGGAGGTCTTTTTGGCAATACCTTTCCTTCAAAAGTTGTTATATCCTCTAGGAGAAAGCAGTGATATGAAAAGACCCAGCTCTTCAAGATGAGGTACTTGAACATTGAGGGACATCTGCTGATACCATCCTAGTTTTACTTGGCTGTTTGAGGAGGAAAGAGGGAGTTTTTGACTATTGCTGCCCAATCATATTTCTTTCACCAATGATGATGGTGAGTTTTCTTCTCAGGTAGGCAGGAGGTGTCATTTCCTTCTTCACTCGATATGTCTGAAGGCAGGGAATGAGGTCTTAGGAAAGATGTTCACAATACTTGAATAAGAAGAAGCTCCAAGCAAAAAGACCTTTTGTGCATACAGCTGCTACTGGGATCACAAGGTAGGATGGGAATGTGGTGCACAGTTTGAAACTAGTATTTGGGAAAGAGCTAAGGAATAGGGGTCATGACATGCGATGATTTGGCTGGGGACTCAAAGTACCATAATGAAGGTCATTTACTTCAGTGCTTAAAACATGTTCCTTTTTGCTAGCTAGTAACTAACGTCTTTATAAAGACAGCTAATTTTCTTTTCAAGGTTCTACTCTGGACCTCTGGCACTTACAAAAAGTCAGACATGATTCATATTACTTTTGAGACTACTTCAAATATAGATGCAGGTGGCACCATGGTAGTGCTGGATGTCACCCTCTGCAAGATGTGCCTTTCTCAAAACCACAGTCTGCCTTCGTGGTTGTTGTTTTAGAAGCAGCCCTTCAGCTGGTGTTATCACATGATGGCACAAAGTGTGGGAAATGAGACAGTCAACAGGTGCTAAGAGACCTTGAATACTAGAAGCAAGAAAAAAAATTTTAAAAAGGCTAAAGTTAGGCCAAGGCAATATAAAAGCACCAGAAATTCTGAACATTTTTTTTCAAGGTAAAAACAAGCTGAGTCAAGAGAATTATAGGTCATTCTGGCTAGATCAAAGGAAACACTACATGAGAACAATGTATTTATAGCCCATGTTGTGATTGTAAGACTTCCCTGGCCTCTTACATCAGGCCTTCTTTAGGACCAAGTAGAATAAACTTTGATTTACTGCTCTTTATTTGAAAGGTTTTGCTGGCAACAATAGTGCCATACGACACTGTTTTTGCTGGTTTAGTTGTTGCTTTTTCAGTGAACTTAGTTGGGACACGAATTCCAGGGCAACCATAGGATCTGGGGCAAACTCAGTCTTAGAGCTCGTGAAAAGTTACAGTAGATACTGTAAGTCAAACATCATAAATTTACCTCTTCTTTTTTTAAATTGAATTCATAAGGAAATGAGCATTTGATTGTGCTATATGTCCAGAGGTCTATCTCTTCTTTTGTCTGTCTCCTGCCCTGTGCCTTCTGATTTCACTGGCCAGTTTCTAGAAATTTCAAAATGTGGCAAGTACCTCAACAATAATTATGATCCTAAGTGTTTTTTGGAATTCAACTCGTTCTGCCATCCTACATTAATACTGCACTAGAGCAAAAGGAAAAAGAACTCAGCAGTTACACAAATGTTTGCCTTGTCGGCCAATGAAGCTGCACATAGTGGCTGGCCGTAAAGCACGTCAATCTCTCCAGGTCAGCTGCGATATCAACATCTCCTTCACACTGGAGGTGTTGAAGGAATGATTGTTGAAAGGGGCTATTGTGGTCAAAATGGTTAAGGGACAAAGGTTTCAAATCTGTAGGAAGCCACCAACTCCTTTGCTTATAGAACCACATATTAATTACACATACAACCCCTTCCTGCAGTCAGAAATATTCAGCATGCAATGGGCTATTCAATAAGCATATGCATGGAGAAGTACCCCAAATGCATATTTAAATAGCTAAGTAATATGTCAATATGTTTATGCATCAATTCTAAACATTCAAATATTTACTTGCATAAACAAAACCAATGTACAGTTACAGCACTTGCAATATAGACACACAGAAAATTTGATTGTCATTTTGGTTTGATCAGCATTATCAATTTTCTCCACTACTGACAAAATCTCAAGTCCAATAAAAAAGAATAACTATCCCAGAAATATTTTAATATATTGTGTATTTATATATTTACCAAAGACTTTCAAAATTGGTTCAAGACCAAAACTGAGCATACTTAATTGTAAGAATATGTTTCAAAGCAAAGACTGATAACAAAAGGTATCTTCTGAAACAAAGGCTGAGACAAACTTTTAGTTCAAGACATTGTTTTTTCATTGCTATCACCAGTGGGGCACATGGCCCATCGTGGCTTCTCTGCCAACTCTTTTTTTTTTTTTTTGTGAGTCATCGTGGGATCAAAAGTCTGTCAAACAACAGAACAGAGATAACATATCCATAGACCGCACTGTTTCATACATGTCTCCACAGCTTTATTTTAAGATGCCAGAAAAGAAGACTCAAAATTTCTCCTTCTTCAAGTCCAGCCACTTCTTCAAGCGTTACTCTGTGCAATCTCTGGTGAGTTGGAGAAAGGACAAAACTGTCTTTAAATGGGATTAGCATTAACAAGGGCTATGGGGGTCAGCTTGTGCTCCTGACCCCTCTGCCCAGGAGAAACACTGTGGTGCCCCAGGAGCTGTTTCCAAAGATGGGCTTATTCCAACTATGGCAAACCCTGTACTTCACTCCAGAAATACCAGGAGTGAGAAGTGTGGGGACAACTACTGAAAAAACTGGTATTGATTTTAAATTGAACCTGTATAAAGGATCAGGCCCTCTAGGTAAAAGACTCTATTATACCGGTAAAGAATATTCCCCCCCAGATCGACAAACCAGCAATTAATTACTCTAAAATGAAGTCATTACCTCAAAAATAACCTATAATGAATTTCTTTGAAAGTATCTATAGTACCTTTAAAAAATGTGTTTTAAAAAAATTTAATTTCTAAGGAAATATTCAGAGAAACTCCCTGGTCCTTTAATTATTTATGTGCACATCTTCCAAATGTGACTGCAAGTGTAAGGAATAACATTGATAGATCACATTTATTAGGTATAATTCTTCACTAACAGTAAAAATACTGAAAAATTCCGAAGATAGACATGTCATGTACAATACAGAAAAGAATATTAAAAAACAAGCCAAATGGAAATTCATCTTTTAAATCAGCAGGAAGACTCTTGCCCAGGGACTGAGTACAGTCAAAATAAAAAATTCTACTGAATAATTAACAGGTGTTATTGGAAATGGGGTGAAGTGGTTTTAGGCGTATATCCTGAAGGAAGTTGCATGAGCAGGGCACCATACTAAATAGTGCATTACAGGAAAATGAAATCGTACCCACCTAGCTGCTGTTGAACCTCTAAGAACTGCCATTGCACAGGTGGTTAGTAAAGCAGGAGCTAAGAAAGAAGTCTGGAGCACAACTACATCCTTCTTCTTAAAAGTGTTTTAGCATTGCTCCAGCAGACAACTAAAATCTTCCTGGCAATGTTACAGAGGGCAATGTCAACTAATCATATGGCTGCTACACCCGACATGAATACCCAGGTGCACAGCTCAGTGAAGTCAAATGTGGCTGGGCTTCAGGGGGATTAGGGCCAGATTCTCTGCATGAGGCAGAGAATCTGCTCTCAGTGCTTGGGAGGGGAGAAGCCCACACATCCCATCTCATAGCACTCAGCGAGAGGGTTCTTCTTGGGGACCTATACAGAGACTTCTCACTCAAAACACCAATCCAAAGGTGAGTTGAGCTGTCCTTGACTATTCATAGGTTGCAATGGCTGAACCAAAAGAGGTACAGAACACAGTGTTGCACAATTAGCCAGTGTGACAGACTCAAGAGGTTGTGTTCATAGAATGGATTCATGTAGAAGACTCGGGACAAAGAAATACCCCGAATAACTGAAAATAAACAAAGAAACATCAGAAAGTATTCTTTGAGAAAAATATCTGTTTGACATACAAAAATTTTGACCACAGCATGAGTCACTGCAAGTGACTTCTGATGATTCACTGACGTTTTTTAAAGCTCTAATAACAGTCTCTAGTTGTTTTAATTTTTTTTTTCTTATTGAATAAATGGTTTGAGCAGCTTTTCATATCAAAAACCTGTGACTTAGTTTTCTTCTTTTTAAGCCTCTAAACAGCCATACTATTGGGCTGTGGTAGGTAAGATTGCTTATATTTCTTCCTCCTTGTGTCTTGGAAGGCCATTTCTAGTGCAGAGAATCAAGATTTTGACTGCTCTATCTCAGACTGTAAATTACTTGGAATTCTGGTGATGATGGCCATCTCCCAGGAACTGGGCCAAGGGAACAGACCTCATGCTAGCAAACCACTGGAATGCCACCAGATTTTGTCTCTTGGCTACTAACATGGTTTTTGAGTAGTGACTCCTGCCTTACTTATGCAGGAGCATTTAGTCACTCTCTTACCACCAGTATGATTACTCAGATAAAAATAACTTGAACTTTCTGTCAGGTATGAGAAGGTTCCTCCCAGTCAAGCATGAATCCCTTTCCAAATGACGTGATACAAACTGGAAAAAAAAAAAATCTTTCCGTATCAGAAAGAGGCAGTTGTGGGTTGTATGAGTTTAGCTAAATCAAAGCAATTTCACACTTTCATGTCCATGTGGACAGAATTTAGTAGTGAAGGACTCTGGTCTATAATTACTAGTCCTCTTGACCATTCCCACAGTCTTCTGTCCTAAATATTTCTTACCCAGCTGATCTAAATTTGGGCAAGGTAAAAATGTATCCTAGCAGTACCAAGGTATTCAGAAAAATTTTGCAAACAACACTTCTGAAAATTGACACAATACAGTTTTGGAATAGCTTTGAAGAGTTTTGGAAGGTCATTTAAATTTAATCTGCTTTGCAGATAAATTATTTGAATAAAATAAATTATACTCTTCCTAGTTTAGACTGCAGGAAGTATTTCTTCAGTCTGTTCATTCTCTATCTTATTACACACAAGTAATACAAAAATTCTGGATAGGAGACACCGCTAGTCAAATAATTCTGGTAATTTTACTCTGGATTTTTATTCAACTCCAAGGCATACATCAGTGATTTCAATCACATTAAAAAAAAAAAAAAAAAAGAAGACCAAAAAAACCCAAACAAACCCAAACCAAAAAACAAACTACTGGTTTGGAGTTATTTGTTGCTTGTATCATTGCTGATAATGAACACTCCTAGTCCACTTCAGCACAATATTGAAGAGGCTAACTACTAACTAAACCAATCTGAGCCTGACTGGAGCTAATATGTTTCACTTTGTAAAGGAATGCTTATTTGTTTAGTTGCCAAGCCTCACCTGGTAATAGCAGCTACGATTAAATTTTTCCTAAATTGTTTGTTAGAAAAATGGCAGAAATAAAATCAGGTCTTAGGAATGCAGGAATAGACTGTAAAAATAGTCATTCTGGGTGAGACCTAAGACCAACCTAGCTCAGTATTCAACGTCTGCATTGGCCACTAGCAAAACTGCTAAGGGGAAGGGATAAGGAACAAGGCCAAGTACGTAGTGATGCTGGTATGTATCAGCAGTTTAGGGGTCTCTCAGTTTGAAATCTCCTGATGGTTTCATCCTGTGCTGATTTGACTGATACCTTCAATTAATCTATATTTTGGGTTTCTTGCTATCCTGTGGCACTGGTTTTACCACAGTATGCTTGGGCATTACACAGAAAAAATATTCTCCTTCTCTTAAACCTGCTGTGTGATCATTTTATGGAGTGGGTCAAGTCCTTAAGTAGCAAAAAATAGAAGTAAAGGACAAGAAATGAAATTTACTAAATGTAAAATCAGTTTATTGTATCATATTTAACATATTAGACATTATTGTTTACTTATGAATCAATATAAATGTGCAAGTCCTTACTGAATTTTCCATTTGTTTTTAATGCATATAGACCTGGCAGTTTATGCCATTTCAGTTACAGTATGGAGATCAATGCTTTCCTGATTCCTATGGGGACATCTGTTCATTAGCACACAGGGTGGCCAATATTGCTTTAGGTAAAGATCAGCTAGTTCCTCTGTTCTACACACTTCGGAAGAATAGCTTTGCTTATAAAATGTAACAAATGTTTCCTGGATTCTAGCCAATATATTTTTGATCCTTTCGTGATCTTCATTTTCACTAATCCTTTTCTTTTTGTATTCTTGCCTTTTGTTGACATGCCAAAATTCTGTCACTCTTGTTTCCTCTTTCAAAAAACGTACTTTTGTTAAATTGAATTAAGCATTCACCATGTTGCCAAGAGCAAATTAAGTTCCCCCACACTGAAATCAAATTTCGTAGAGTGTCTGGGCAATTAGCTCTAATATGTGCTTGCTGTAACTCTTAATTTCCCCTTTTAAGGGTTTTCTTTTTTCTCTGTCTTTGTTTCTGAACAGATTCAGAATCATGAGATTCCTTCTATTCCCTCTGGTTGTCACCTTTTAGTTCCCCAGCATCCAGCAACCATCCACTGATACTTAGCCAAACTTCACTTTTAATCTATAACCCAAAGGTATTTAAGTAACAAATTGTTCACTCTTCAACCAGAAAGTTAAGCTAGTGAGTCAGCCTGCTAGAACTGGGACAGAACTTGAAGAACAGACTTCTGAAGAGCTCTCTCATGCACCACATTTAAGCATATCATATGCACACTGAGACATTTCCCATGACAATTGAAAATAGGCACAGGTCACCCACATATTTCAACAACAGAAGTCTTTTACATCAGAACTTATCTTCTGTGCATTTGTTGTTGGGTTTGATTCCACGAGGTTCAAGTAGGACAAAATACAAGCACATAATTATTCCATGTAGATGGGAAAGGAAAACCCCAATTTTAGAAGGATCATGACAAAATTATGCCCATTGTATGATGGAATAGCCCAGCTCTAGCCTAACCTTCTAGCAAAGCTTTAGCATTCTCACATCTGCATCAACCTTGATAGGTTTTCCTCTCCAGGCTGCCTTCAGCAAAGAGATTTTTCTTATCCTGTTCCCCAAACTCTTTGTCTTAATGCACAAGCAGCATGCATAATACAAGGAATAAGGTTTCTCTCTGCTTGCCATACCAAGTACTCTTATTGAGGAAGGATCTAATCAGAGCCAAGGAAGCAGTTGTTTCAGTTCCAATAAAAAGTCATCTTCTATCATAAAAAAAAAAAAAAAAAAATCTCCTGGATGGTTTCCCGATGTCAACTAGATTAGAATCAACTAATTTGTTCATGAGAAATTTGACAGTTTGAACATTACTCAGTCAGCCACCGTCCCTCTCTTTCCTTTACATCCCCATTTATTTTGGCAGACTTAAATAGTGCACATGATAAAGCTGTGTTATAGTAACAGCCATCATGCCATTTAAACATAACACTAGAAGTCAGAGAAAAGCTGCTTGGACTCCAAAGGACATCTATCTCAACATATATGTATATATAAATATATATGTATGCAAATCGACCATCCACACTGCAAACACTCTAATGAAGCAATGACTAATTTCAATACATGAAATCTGCAATTACATGAAATATTCTTTTTTTAATAAAATTTACTTCTATACGCAGTGTTTTCCTGCCTCCCATACATCCCATTGCTGATTACAAATTCCAGTCAATGTATTGATCTTTTAAACCAAAGTGAGGGGTATGTTCTGCTGTTCCTGTTCTCCTCTTATTATTTCTACTCCCTCTGCAACACACCTTAGTCTACCTCTTCCCTAATGTAATGTTCTCTCGGCCCTATAAATGATGCAGAAGGAAGGTGCAGCTAAGAATAAAGAGTCTACTCCTCATTGGTATCCACTGGAGACTAAGCACTAACTGCCCTTCAGTGTTTTAAAAACTCCTTTATGAATAGTAACACACTAATAACTCAGTCTCTGTTTCAAGTTAATGTGGCCAGAACAGCACCCAGAAACTCTTTGCCCTGGGTTGTATGATACCCATCTACTGCAGACAATTCTTCTACTTCTTCAGGCCACTTAAAATAATCTCCTTGTGGCCAAATGTAAGAAGCTCAACATGTTATTTCCAGAGAACAGGCAGAGGGTTCCTAAGGGAGGATGTGGTGACAAGTGGGAGACGAAGCCTCTTTTCCTTCAGATGTCCCACCATTGCCCCATGGAATGGCTCAGGAAAGCACAGGGAGCTAGGTCATAAAGCAGCCCACATCTGAACCTCCTCTCCTTTTATTCTAGGCATCCAGGAACACTTAGCCATTCAAAGCCCAGCACAGGCTTATATTGTGTGATCTCGCCACAGCAGCAACATGTGACCTGCTCCCAACCTCACGCGGCGCAGGAACAATGGTGGCCACCTTTATGTAATCATTACCACATCTACAGTGTCTGTACTCACAGTGCCTATAAGAAAAGGCTGGGATGTTTGAAGGCAAGTGTGATCATTTGTGACTTCCCACAAAGCCTGAAGCTCCAAAGTCACTCCTCAATTTCATCATTTCATCCTTCTCCTCTATTTCATGAGCGACCCGTACTCTTCTCTCTTCATCTTATCATTTTCCATGCAGCAGACTTGATTCATGCTCTATTCTACACCTCATGCATCAACTTCTTAATCATTCTTGAATCTTACCTCTAATAAGATTGACTTCTTTGTTATTAGTTTTATCAAAAGGATGAATTAAAATTAATACAAGACTTGTAATTCATCTGCATTGTTGAAGTGAGAAGTCAAGCCAGTCAAAGCAGCCAATAAAACATGCTCAACGGCATATCACAGAAGCTTTTAAATGACAGCACACACTCTTTAGAAAAGCCTAGGCTTCTAAACAGAAGAGAAAGGTGCATGATCATACAGGGCACAATAAGTCTTCACAGAAGCTATTGTACATATGTACATAAGTACATATAATACTTTTCAAACATTTTAGGCCAGTTGCGTGATAAGCACAGCTCATGATACAGCTACAGTATCCTTATGTCAAAACTAAAATATAATCTTCTATAGGAAAACAAACACAGGTTTTTTTGTATTGTAATCTTAACACTGTTCTCCTAATAACATCAGACAGTATTTTTTCTATATTTTCCTTGTATTACAATTATTTTATCCAATATATTTGAGTTAGTTCACAATGCCATATAATATACAGCTATTGGTTTTCGGCTTTGAGTGAAAGGAGGAAGTCACTTTCTTTTCCAACATATATTTCAGTCTTTTTCCCAGTCACTTTAATTCTCATTCTTTTGAAACTTTATTTTTCAAGCTAAGTAGTACTTAGACTTGTATTTCCTGGCCTTTGTGTTATGATTTCCACTGCTACAGCGAGCACTCTTGAAAGGTATATTACGTTATAAGCACTATTTCCAAGCACAATCAAGTGGGGAAAAAAATCAGAAAACCTCAGATGGAAAACAGATTTAAATTATCATTAAGCATAAAACTAAGGAAAAAAAGTAGCTATGAATGTATTAGAAAGAGGAGGAAAGCAATGTATAGATCCATTAGATAATGTAGGAAGAATGCAGGCATAGCTTCACGACAAAAAAACATGAAAGATAAATTACAGTCAGCCAGTTGGAAGAAAATATATTTTCACATGGACAGAAGAATACCAGACAGAAACAGCAGGTTAAGGAAATAATTTAGATAAGTGAGTTAGGTTCCAGCCAGCAGAACTAAATGGAAATTACTCTAGACAAAACTAGCAAAACTTGGAAGTAGACAGAGTAACTAATTTTCAACTAACCATGACACCTTCCCAAGTATTAGTGATTGAATGTGGAAACCTGGGGAGGACAAAGAAGCTCTAGAAAATGAGAAAAGGCAGAAGCCTTTTATAGAGGGAGAAAGGAAGACGTGAAGATGCCAAGCTTTATTAACTAATTATTCTGTAAAAATCCTAGAACAAATTACAGAACATGTCTATATCAAGTGCCTTAAAAATGATTAAGTGATAAAAGCAAGCAATAAGGGTGTCTGATGAGCAGCTCACTTCACACCGAACTTATTTATTTCTTTGACAGGAAATAGATGTAGCATAGAAGGAAGAAACAGAAGTAGGCTGTATTTCAACCATGGTAAAGCTTTGCCACTGTCCACATGGTGTTCTCGGAGGGAAGAAGAATCTTGATATAATCACTATCAGGTAGATAAGGTTGGTTGTATTGGTTTCAAATCTGCTTATCAGCAATTCCCCACCAAACAAAGAAAGTATCTCAAGCAGATGCAATTCTGCCTTGCGTCTTCTGAATCCGGTTATATTTAATGTTTCCACAATAACTTGTACAGTACAGTAGAAATTGCCCGGTACAATAGTCAAAATATCACACGGCTGGGAAGAAAAATGAAATACTAGTTTATTCCGTGCTGAGGAGATTTCTGATGGCACACTCCCTACCTGTGCTGATACTGTGGGCCCTTAGAAGCAGTCTAGTCACATCTATATTGCATACTGGATGTATTCTGCTTCTCAAACCTCTTGCCAACCCTGGGATCCATCCTACTTCTGTTAAATCAGAGGTTGAAGGAAATTGCTTGTGCTGGGAGTTTTGAAGAGTATTGTATTGTGAAGTTAATATGTGGATCTATGGATCTGACTCAAAGACCACTTTAGTTAATACAAGTGATAATGGTATGCAGGTGGTTGATAAAGTCTTTCAGACAGACTTTACTCACTTCCCTAGCCAGAGTGACTGAAATATTTAAACAATAGTTTGAACAATAATTTGGCAATTGCATTTGTTTTTACTTTAGTGGCAGTCTTTTGGGAGTAGCTTCACACTTTTGTCATTAATTTACACTCAGGTAATTGACAAACAGATGCTTAGCGAGGGAGAACTGGCTGCAGCACCACTTGAAAAACGTAAGTTTGCCTGATTTATAAGAGATCATGTATCTGGCCTATGTTCAAATGTTAGTATGTCCATCTGTGTTATGTGAATGAATTGGTGATACTGTCTTTGGGAATATTTTTGAGGTTTGTAGCAGTTTCCCCCCAAAATGAAAAATGTATATACGTTTCTGGTTTATAGGGCATCTTTCATTGAAAAAATCAATTATTCAATAGAGTTGGATTTGCTTTTGTTTTTTACCGAACATTGGCATGTATCATGTATTTAGGATTTTATATCAAAGGCCAACAACCACTGAAGTCAAGCTTAGGGGCAGGATTTCCTTTAATGAATCATACCTATACTTTTTGTTAACTTCAGAGTCAAATCACCTTTACTTCTCCTTCTCTTTAATTTTGTACCACATACTGCGCAAAGAAAAGGCTAGGCTTACTCACAGGCACCAAGACACAAGAAGGTTTGATCAAACAGCAAACCAAAATGTCAAGCACAAAGTTTATGAATCAAAGATTGAAAAGCCTGCTCAGGCAAAACACGACCACCATTTTAACTGAGTACAAAAGTTTCCCAAACAGGAAAATACTGGCTTTAAGTACAAGATCAGATGAGCTAAACCTTAAAAATTAGTCTCATTCTGTTTGGCCAAGAGTCTGGACCACTGAACAAAGTGAACCTAGATTAACTTCCAGGTTAGCTGGCTGAGCGTTGTGGGGACTCTGTGGTTGTTGCTTCAGAAAATGTAATTTCTTTTTCATAGCTACCACGGCTTGCAGGTGCAAGAACAGGATAGAGGGGAGGAAAAATAAAGCAGTATTTACAGTTGGTTTTTATTTCACTTAGCTCTCACACACAGTAGTGATTAATTTTTACCAATAGGGAAAGTAAGGGCATACCTTTCATGAGTCATATTCTTTTTTTCTTGTGGAGTTCTCAGTTTTCAATGTTTTGTTTCTTGATTTTCCTGGTAACTCCATGTCACAGAGATAAGAATAGCAGTAAAAAGGTGACCACCAGATGTGCTTTCTCCTCATCATTCTTTATTGTTTTTTAACTAAGTTGCAATTCAGGTCTTCTTGTTGTTAGTAACTGTCTGAAGTGAGAAGGTCAGGTCAGTTTTAAGTGCCTGAATTGAAGGAATCTAACAAATATGCATCTTTTTCATCTTTGGTCAAGAAATGTAAAGCCTCATCAAGCAGGCCATATTCATTGACAGACATACAAGCAGACTGGGAACTGACCTTTAGTCTTAGCAGTTTGAAGATCTCAATCAGCTTTTCTGAAAAAAACAAAACAAAACAAAACAAAACAAACAAAAAACCCAAACAAAACAACAAAAAAACCCAAACCAAACCCACCAAAACAAACAAACAAAAAATCCCACAAAAATACTCCAACAAGCAAACTCAACGAATTTTATACATACAAATACAAATTTCACAGTTTAACTCTTGTACAACTCACCTGAGCTTCCCAAATCATACCAGAAATTAATCAGCCATACAGAGGTAAGGCTGAAGGGGCCCAAAACTATTCACTGACTTTGCATGACTCTGTTTATGGTTGTCTGGCTTTAAAGACTTACCAGCAGGTGTCTAATTTAGGCTATCTAAAAAAAGAAGAACCCAAAATGTGGGGGACTTTCAGAAAAGATTTCCCCAAGTGACTTGTACAAGGATTTTGAGTGAGACAGTGTTCAATTCAGAAAAGACAACTGAGGACCCAATCAAAATTGAGTGAATGGCATGGTTGGCCTTTATGACACTTATGCTTCTGGAAGTAGCAATCACAGCATAGGCTGGACTGTGAAATATAATGCATTTGTTACAGGATTCTGAAGCAGAGAGGTAATAGTTTTCATAATGAAACTACATCTCACTTTCATATGCACCTGGTATGTACCCGGTACACAGACCTTGTCTTCTCTAAAATGAAGAAGGGGAAAAAAAAGTGAGAGTTGGTTTTGATCCAGTTCATTCATGATCTATGCTACAATACTGAAACCAAGGGAAAAAACAATCTGAATCTTTCTCAGCCAGTCAAGGTCTGCCTGAGGAACCTACTGTAGTTCTTTGGACTGGTATTTAGAAAGCGTACTTAGATTTTTTTGAGTTTTCTTGAACTTTCTGGAAAATCAGTGTCACTTGAGTACCAACCACTAAGGTATTCTGATGCCGGATTTCTACGTCAGTTTTCATATCCCTCAAAGAATGATTGCATAAGATTTAAAAAATCAAAATATCTTAACTTTTTTTTTTTAAATTTTTTTATTTATTTATTTGCAGCTCTGTTATAATCTTTAGCCCCTCCTTCCTGGATAACAGGGTTTCAAAACTCCAGTTGTCTTATCTTCATCAAGATTATGTCAAATATTAATTAACATGACTTGCAGTTTAGCCCTTAATAAAAGAAAGGCTGTATTTTTTATTTTTCTCAAACTTTCCACTTGGACAGTCAGGATATGAAAATAAAAAGTTTTAGCAATATAGACAGAAGAAAATAAAAGGTTTTAGCAATATAGACAGAAAGAGAATTTTGGAGAAGTTAGGCTAACCATCTGACAGAGGCAGAGTGCAAACAGAGGCAAGAAAGGAGGTCAAATGTACGTAAGTTTCTCACACCTGTGAGAAAGTAGGTGTGAAAAAGAGTTCACTGAATTAAAAACAGGGGAATATAAAAGTCTATAAGACGCTGAAAACAGATTGTTGATCTTCCATCCTTCCCCAGCCATTTTGTTGGAAACAACATGGACAGTATATTCTTGCAGATTAACGGGTTGTCTGACTATTTACAAAAGTAGAAGAAAATTCACAGGACCTTGGGAATTTTATGTATTTAACTAAGCACGGGATTTATCCCAACATTTTACTTTCTAAGAATTTATTTGTTTTTCTTAATGAAATCTTTACTCAAGCAAGATAATACCCGACTTGAAATCAGAGTGTGAAATCCTCCCTCCTGGCTGGGGACCTTTGCTGCAGAACCATGGAAAGTTAGGTACAAAAGGGACACCACTGAGCATCTCCACACTTAATTCCCACTCTGTGTTTACGTGACCAAGTAGAGCAGCCCAGCAGGCGCAGATTCACTGCATGGCACGGTTGATGTTGAGGACCCCATGTCCTCCTGCTGAATGTCTCATGAGGTTTTAGTTGTGAGCAGCTGGAGTCTGGCACCCGGTGCTGAAAGCTGATGGGATCAGGAGTGCACAAGGTGTGCACCTGCCAGGCATTCCCAGCTTACTTCCACCTGAGAGAACACCCAGGCTGTGCACGCCCCAGCCACTCCACAACGCAGGCTGGGGCAGGGCAAGTGGGGCAGCATGAGCAGGGGACTCGCTTCAAAGGCACGACCATGATCTGCAGTGAAGACCCTGACTGGCCCCTCACTTGGGGCCCAGCCAGATGGGCTGGCAGGAAGGGTACCTGCCAGCCAAGCCCTGTCCCAGTGGGAGGAGGCAGGTGGAGAAGTGCCATAGCTTTTTGGCCAGGCAAGCTCAGGCATGAGCCAAGCCCTGAGCTGCTCAGTCATGTCCTCACTCAGGCATCTCTCACACAGCCAGAGGGAAGCAAAAGCTTAGGGGGCTGGTGGATTTCAGGCCACGACCAGCACTGGTTTCAGGACTGTGTCTTTTAAAGTGTTATTCTGCTGCCTAGGCAACATTTTAGGGACCTGCATGGTACTTCAAGTCATTTGCCTGAAGCCACCACAGCCATTTGTGGCAGAACAAGGAAATACATCTTCATCCCCAGAGGCTCTGGCTAACACCATAACCGCACCAACGTCCTTCCTCTTTTCTCCTTCCTCCTGGCTGGTCAGAATCAGCTTAAACTGATGTAAAAGAAACACATTTTGATGAGAGAGAGATAGGGCTGTAAGAAGCATTGCAGTGAGACAGTTCTTCCAGAAAAGAAGACACTTGGATCACAAAAAGTCCATGTGGCACATAGGCAGCTGCGCTGAGCCCACAGTGGTCCATCAGAGATGAAAGCGCTGCAGCTGTATGAAATGAGAGAGAGCTGTGGGGATGCAAGAGGAAAGGAGGTGTGAGGTAAAGACAAATGCTAGGAAAGATTGTTATTTATTCAAAAGAAAATAAAATTCTTAGATGTTTCACTCAATGCAAAATTTCCACTGACTTCTAGCAACTGCTGACAAGCCATGTGCATGACTGCAGAAAGTGGCCATGAGTGTTCAACTCAGCTGCCAACCCCCTGTGAGGCTCTGAGGCACCAGCATTTTGTTTCATCACAAATTAGCAGGAAATTTTAAATATTTGGGTTTTTTTAAAAACTGAAATATTCTGTATTTGTTTTCAGTATGTGGCAACATTTATTTTAGGCCTTGAAGTTTTGGCTAATGCTATGATAGCTAAAGCTGCAATAGTAAGTATAGAATGCCCTGCCTTTTTACAGAGTCACAGAATGATCAAGGTTGGAAGAGACCTTCAACATCATCTAGTCCAACCATCAACCCAGCACCAACATAATCACCTCTAAACCATATCTAACAAGTGCCATATCCAGAAGTGTCTCTTCAACACTTCCAGGGATGGTGACTCCACCACCTCCTTAGGCAACTTATTCCAATGCCCAACCACTCTTCCTGTGAAAAATTATTTTCCTGATATCTAGTCTGAACATCAGTGTAGTACATCAGTATATAGAACATAAAAATTGAAATGACATTTTGGTTGGTAATTTCTTGCAAAACTATTATAAAAATTAGTAATTCACTTAATTTTTTTCTTGTTTAATTGAATAAGTACTTCAAAATTTCCACTCTATTTTCTGTTCATTACTTTTTACAGGCTATACTTGCATGAACAGGAATTTTGATCTCAAAACATAAGGCTTGAATTTTCAAAACTCAGGCAAGTTACCATGCTCAAAATCTTGTTCCTTCTAATAAAGAAGCCCTTGGCAATTAGTTTTACTGAAACTGTGATGGCACCTATTACCTTTTACAAGTTTTGGATCAGGTCTTTGTTGAAAAATCTTTAATGATATCTTTCATCACGGTAAAAATCTAGAAAGATGGAAATTGATCAAAAATAATTAATAGACTTTTTTCTCAAGGCTTGTTCTAACTTGTTACTTAGTTTGCTTTAGTCAAATATTTAATTTTTAATATTTTTTGGGTGTAAAAACTGTGAAAAATATTAAAACTAAATCAAAATGAATGGAATATTTATCTCTATTTATAATAATCTCTTCAACAATTCACATTTTCTAAATTACAGTGCCATTCATTTTGTTTTCATTGCACATACAGAAGTAGCAATATATATGTGAATTGCTACCAAATATTCTGATGTGTATATTTTCTTGTGGTATGTTTGCAAAATTAATACAAGATGTATTACTTTCCCTTTGTGTCCTTTATATTAATAAACCATAGAGAGAAAAAAAGACAACATCTCACAAAAAGGATATGGAATAAGATTTTTTCCCAACTCTGTAGGTTTTGGGGTTTTTTATCAGGGTCCCAGACTCTGAGCTCCTACAGAAGGGGAAAAATGTCTCAGCTCTAGTCCCAGGTGGTTGGGTGAGTGCACAGGGAAGAGGACTAGCTCTACTATCAGGATGGGAATGAGTGGGGACAAGAGTGTCTGATCTTGTATGCACTCCACGGAAACTGAGAAGAGAATGGTGCTGATTTTCAGCTTAATGCCAGGTTAGAAGAAACTGCATTTCCAAATCTGGGGCAAAGAGTCAAGATATTAAACAGAATAGAGACATCATAGTAGTACTAATGCAGACATTTAAAAAAAAAAAAAAAAAGCAGACCAAATAAAAATTAAATAGCACAAAAAAAAATAAAATAACACATGGAAGGTGGTAACAGTAGTAATATTCAAACTATTTAGAAATTAAATCAAATCTTGTAAAATATTTTTAACAGTGTTTTCCGATAATTTTCCAATATTTTGAAGAAATCTGATTGTGAAGATCTGAAGGAAATGATACATCTGGGTTGTGTTTGTCTTTTCCTTTTATTTTTCACCATTTTGGTTTTTGACAATAAAAAGTGAAACTGGAGATATTAGTATCTAGTTCTGTCTGCGTAATGGAGACAAGACATGATAGGATATGGTTTCAAAGATCTTTTTTCCCATGAATCATCTTTATTCTGAAATAATGTTAAACAAATGCACATCTCACCTACAGTCAGCACTCCCTGCAGAAATGTAACACCATGTACCATGGTTCTGACTTAGAAAGCAAGCTTTCTTGGGAAGTGTGAGAGAAAGTATTCCGGGAAAGACCAAACCACAGCAAACAGCTTAAGCTTGCCCCTGCTCTGCTCTAAATGGTTCCTTACACAGGGCTGCCAGCATCCCTCCAAAACCCCACTGCTGGTGATGCTGTGCAAACTGATACGGTTTCATCCATATGCCATAACCTGCAGGGTCTTAATTCCTGTTGACTTGCTGTGGTTTGAAAAGCAGAAGAAAAGGACACCAGGTAGGAAGTCACTTACAATTATTCTGCTACATTTTATAAGATTAAATGAGGGGATTTCCCATCAAGGTGAAGGAGAAAGCACACCTGTAAAGACTAAACATCAGCAATAATTTGGCATAGTTTCCTTCCTGCTCCAAAACCTGCTGGAACATTTTTCACTTTTTTCAAACTCTCTTTTGTATTACAGATGAAAAACAATACACAATTTTAAAGCTGCAAAGCTGTACTTTCCCATCTATTCATGTCTTAACATGACTGGACTATTTTTGGTTTAGAAAAACTGAAGAACTGCTTTTATACATCTCTAAGTCTTTGCCTTCCAGTCTTGCTCTATGATTTATTTTGTCTCACTCTCCCTTTCTCTCTCATGTGTCAGTGTGTTGATGCTCTTTAAAAACTGCCACACCCTCTTCACTTCACTGCTGGGACAGCCTGGACTTCTCTCATGCTTGGATCACTCACTTGGATGTCACTCTACTGATAGAAGCCCAGAGTGCAGAAGGGAGATAAACCCCATTTCTCCTATATGAAATAACGGTTGGACAAGGGTTGACCAAAATATGTTCTGAAAGGGCCTCATCTAATATCCCCTGCAATCAATGGAAGGCCTTTAACTGACTTCAGCAGGTCCCAGATAAGGACCCACATTAATATTGCCATTATCATTTGTAACGGAGGCTCTGAGCATTGCTGGACAGTATGGTTTGTAAGAATAGGAAACAAATATGGGATTAATATATGTATTAACTTTTGAAATGTCCTCTAAAGAATGGAAATGTTATAATCCCTTGTAAGAGTCCTTAAGATGGACCTGCTGAAGCTGCATGATATGCTTTGGGCCATGCAGCACATCAATTGCAGCATGCAGGCCTCTTGTCTTAAGCTGTGACAAATGAGCTCAGCAACTCCAAGATTACACTTGAGCACCTGAGGGAGTTGTACCTGTGTGAATTGCTGCTGGCCATTGCTCTTGAAGTCGTCGCATCTAGGACTGAACTTCATCTGTTATGGTCTCAGCTTTGTCCTATTCTCATTTAGATTAATAGAAAAATCCTTTTGACTCTGCTATGAACAGAAGCAGGAATATGACATACAATGAGCCTGATCAGGAACTAAGTCCAGGGTTGCATCTAAGTCTGAATTCTGTCTAAGTTGACTTAATTTATATTTGTACACATCTTTTTCTGTGAGTATCTAACAACCAGTTTCTTAAACGACTTAATCTTTCACCTCCTCTCCCTGATTTCTTACTTACCCTCATCCACCATCTTTGCCAGTCCAAGAGAACTTGCCAAAAATTGTAGTTTGTATGCCCAGACCTCAGTACAGGCAGGAATGAAGCAATTAATCAATAAACACTTAGGTCAGCCCTGTATTATCTCCAATAATTATCTAGCAACTTCTCCAAGTACTTTGGATTGTAGGTTTTACTAACTCAATACATCAAGAAGTGTATATAACCAGGGAGTTTAAATGAATGCAAATAGTATTATTTTTATATTGCCAGTAAGATTGGTCTGTATTAAAAGCTGTTTAGTTGTAAAATTACATTTTCAGTTAAACCGATAAAGTAAAAATAATTCAAATGTGTCATTCGTATAAATTTTATCCAAAATGGATAGTTAAATTAATACAGGTCAGGATGAACAAAAAGAATACAATTTATAATGTTTTGCACTGTTTTCACTCACTCGCTTTCCAGTGTGATCTCAAGATAAACTTTAACTTTGATAAAGATGAAAACCTAAGCCTGGCCTTGATACTCTGAAGCACAAAAATGCTGATGAAGTTACGGAATAGCCAGAATGGAAGGAATTCTCACAGGCAGCTACCAAGTTTTAACACGGACAGTTAAAGGTAGGAGAGAGATCCCTCAGTTTGCAGTAGAATATAAGGACAATATTGGTTTGCCAACCACAGAAAAGAAAATATGAAATCCTTGAAAGCCTCAAGAAACTTAACTACAGCTTTATGTCTAAATAAAGCTTTATGAGATCGTAATACAGACAAAGTGTTCGCTAAGATGTAATTTTATGAAAATAATTAAATTTTATACTAACCTGGTAATTATTTCTGAAAAGGATTGATGGATGTCTTTCCAGTCACATACCATTGGCACTCTAAAGAACACTACTGAGATGACCCTAAGAAATATGAAGTTGGCCATTTAACATACTGTTTGGGGCAGACATTACGGAAGTATTTCCAGCTCCTGAATGACACAGAAAAGAATAGCAAACATGTGGGATCAAAACAATAGGCAGAATGATCTTGATCACTGATGTGCTAGAAATGCAAAATGTAGGAAATAACAGAGGAAAGCTCATTTTTCAATCATGTGCAGAACAAGAGGCACCAAGGAGGAGCATGCAGAGCCATTCTTCTCAGGGTCTATTACTTGTGTCGCTAAGTGTGATGAATCCTTGAAAGTAGATTTCCTGCTTCATGGTAATCATACAAGCTTTAAAACAGGCTTCGGATTTCTATTGTGAGCTAGTATACAATTATCTTCATTACCAATCCAAGCTAAAATAAAACAGTGCTGCCCTCAGTAGCTCAGCGGGACAGCTGGAAGTGAAGAGGCAGTCTACAGAGGAGACAACACACAGTTGTTGTTGGTTGAGAACCAGTGGACAGGAGGGATAGAGATTTGCAGTCTGTTATGCTATAGTATGATACCAATGCAGCTGATAAAGAAGTGTAAAGGGAGCATCTGAAGAAAGTGGGTCTCTTGAAAGAGGCAAAATGAAAAGCTGGTGAGGCAATTCTCTTGTAGCAGTGATGCAGAGCATCGTATCTCATTTCTTAACAAGGATGAGATCACTGGAAGTGGAGAGCATTTTCCTCAAGAAAAAGGAAGGAAGTAGCTGGTGTGCTTTGTGCCGTTCTCCTGTGATATGAGACCAGTGGAAGACACCTATTCTACAAATGAATCTTTTGTGAGTTTCACTGTTGCCTACACTAACCCTGAGGTCATTCTCTGCAGTCAACTCATCTGTTTCAGAAAGGAAAGGAATACAGAATGACAGGGCCTTTCCAACACCCATTAAAAAAAAAAAAAATTGTCTACCATATTGCCTGAAAATGTTTCTTGTAAAACAAAGAATATTCTTGGTATTGGTCCTTTCCACGTAAAACAGTCCTCCTTCTTTCTTCTAGTGCATGAAATCATATGAAGCTTTATGAGTCGTTCCTTACACACTATTTCTGTTAATAGAGTATTGGGGTAAATTACTCTAAAGTCAGATCTTTTCCTACAGAAAGATTTGATAGGAATGGATATCCCAACCTGTCATCCAGCTACAGAGACAAAATATCAATATATTTATCCTGTGGAAGATTGCACAGAGTCAAGGAAATCTACAGTCCATTGCTCTTTGGGAAAGTCAAAAACCAACAAAACTACATTTGCCTGACAGAGTAAAGCAAATACCCCCTGCCTTTTCAAACAGTAGTGAATTACTAGTTACAAGCAAAAAAAGATTATTTTTTGTAGGTTTTGGGTAATCCCTAAAACCTGTAAAGGAAACTGAAAATAGAAGACAGGATGGCCCTGAGGCTTTCAGAAACTGCTGAAAAACTTCACTATTTCTAGAGTAGCCTACAGCATGTAAAAAAAGCCTGAGAATCTCTGAATTCTGACACTTTAGTAAGGCAGGGGAAAAAAAAGGGTGATTTTCTGATAATACCAGCTTTGTCTGAGGAAGACTAGAAGAGTGGATATCAATCTTCATGTGCTAGAGGGAGAGAAATAGCCAGCTGGGCTAGAATATTAGCCAAAACACTTATGAACTGTGTGATTGTTAAGTACAACTAAAATGTCACGGTGAAGGTTAAGAGTGTGTTTTCTTACTGGGGAATTCCAGAGGAACTATTACAGGAAAAAGAAAAAAAAAAAGAAAAAAAAGAAGACAAAAAAAAAGACTATGGTTTGTGAGGCAAGGTTTCAAAGCTTTTTTGGCAAGGTATAATTTCTACTGCATTATCACCAGCCCTCAATATCCTCAAGCAAAGGCAGAGACTGGAAGAAAAGTGCAGACAAGATGATCCTCCTTTGGCACAGTTATGTACAGATCAGGTCCTGTTATGTCAGCTAAATAAAACAGACTTCACAGAGAGGGACTTGCCATCTCAGTGACTGATACTAGAAGCAGCTCTGTCTATGTATCCACCCACCTATCTATTTACAGAAGGTAGAGTTTTTGCAGACCACATCGATGATGTCCAGCTGTTTCTGAAAAATTTAGATGAGAATTTAGTGAGGAGCAAAAAAAAAAATTGCCACAGCAAAGTCATGTGAGTACTGCTCTACAAAAAATGCTGAAGTCTGTTACTATCAGGAGTACCTGAAACTGTGCATTTAACATCTATTACTTGCAAAGCCAAGAGGTAGCTGAGGTTAGAAAAATCACATGATTTGCCACCAAAGCAACCTCTGGTAGTGTAAAAATAGGTTTAATACATATTTGCTTCAGTCAAATGTGTTTAATTTGGACGGTATGAACTGGTATGGGATTTTTGCCTGTGTTTAAAGCAGCCTGAAGAGCAGCTCCTGTGATAAGCCCATAACATTTATTTGAATAAGTCTGAAAACTAGAGATGAACCATTTAGACATTGTCACTGACTACTTCATAGTTTATACTGAAAACGTTAAAAATGTTTCTCAGTTCTGTCCAAGCTCCTCCAGACTGAGTTCTTCTAACACAGAATAAATGCCTTCAACTTCATTCTTGACCTCTAGAAGGCACTGGCTCCTCAGAAGAGAGAATTTGTGTCTCTGTTAGCTTACAGCGCTGAAATTTAGGGCATTTGAGGTTAATTTTAATGCCCCTTCCGGTGTAATCAGATAGCTTCTACATGACTGTCAAGATGTCATTATCCAGAGCTCCATAATGGCACTTAGCTGATGTGTTGCCATTGTTGACTTTGAGTGCCTCACCCTAAGAGTCGTGTCCTACTCTCCAGTTATATTTGGGCAGAAGAGTGGGGGCATAAGCAGATATTGGCCTCCTCATCAATTTAAAACAACGTCTGACAAGTGATAGATCAGTAAGGATAGATATTTTACTTATTAATATGCACCCCCCAGCAATTTAGCTAGTTCCCTAATTGTCTTGTTTAAGAAAATTGAGTTGTCTCTACTTGTTTTATATTCCTACCCACAACACACTAAGGATCATCCTCATTTTGTCATTCTCACAGCTACTAAAAGTGCTTTTGTCTACTTTAGTTTTCCTTTTCTTTTGCAGAGTGCAAGACTCCCTCTCTGTTAGTGACCGATTTGAAGAATCAGATACTCAAGAAGATTAAAATTTTCTGTAATTTTGCTTATGTAAAGTAAGTGTATTTTGAAAAAAAAATCACTCCCCAGAGGAACTGTGATCACTTATATTTCTAATAGAGAAAAGGGAACATCCCTGAAAATTGCATTTTATCTAAAACTAGAATGAAAAATATTAATGAGAGTTCCATGTGAGAAATGCCATAAGAAATGGTATGGGATTGCAAGTGAACAAAAAATGAACTGAGCCTAATAAAATTGTTATACTAATGCTTGATTCTCAATGAACCAAGTAGTAAATATTTCATTGCAGAGTTAAGACTAGTAGGTGACTAAGTAAAGGAAATTTTTTCAAAAAATAATGTTGCATGACAAGTCCCTCAGCCAGTTTCCACAGGAAGGAAAGGAAGAAATATCCAACTTTGACCTTAAAGTACAGACCAGAAAAGCTGTCTTTGGCTGCATCTGATTCTAGTCTAGCAATAATATCCCCATCAAAATGAAGTCCAAACAATTGCCCCCACAGCAAGTTCACCTCTGATAAGAAGTTATGCACTCTCAATGTTCCATCTCCAAAAACAGCTGAGGAATCAGAACCTGACTGCTGACCTGATGGTACAACAGGCAGATGATGGGCCAGCTCCCCTTTCACAGCTCTTTGTGCTTTACAGTGCCGACAAGATTGGAGCCTGTTTTCATAAGTATACTATCCAGATATGACTCAGAAGACATATGGAGAATGTGTACTACAATTTTTAAAGTCACTTTTCTGTTCAAAACCACACTGACAAAAAAAAAAAAAAAATTAAAAAAGGAAAAGAAAAAGAAAAATTCAAACCAAAAAAACCCACCCCACAACAAAGATGTGCTAAACTGAAAAAAAATGTCACTAATAGCTGCCTAAATCAATAGCTGGTCGTCTCTTGCCCTCTAACTTCAGTGAAGATGGGAAAGCGGGAAGGTGCTTGGTGTATAACTATGTATGAAAAACATTTATTTGAGGAAAAGTGTTGGATGAACAAACCTGAACACTACCTTACTAAGTTTATGGCAGCTGAACATGAACCAATTATATTGGTTACTATTCCATAGAAGGAAAAATAGAAATAAGATTTCAGTTTGCTGTGGAGACTTTTTGCATCACAACATGCCAGCAAAATAAGAAGTGCTTATAAAGAGGAGAATAGGCACTTGTGAAGTCCACCTTTGAAGCTTTATGCATGGCATGGCCATTTGCTGGGCGATCTGTAATCCATACTAGAAAACAACAGTAGATGGCCTACTTTTCACAAAAAGTGAGAGCTAGAGAAAACCGCATTGTGCCATAGGGAGGGGAAGCACAGGCATAGCCTTCATTATTAATTGGCATACAGCGAAAGAGCAAGCAGAAACAAGACAGGTTAAAAAACAGAAGGGAATTCTCCCCGGAAACATATGGGAAGCACAAAACAGAAGTAATAAAACATTAAAGAATAGGGATACAAACGCCAGCATGTCCAGAAAGTGCAATCATTAGTAATGAATGTAATGAAAGCAGTGGAAGTGTGAATGTAAAGGTTAATGGCTTCTTTTACATGTGTGAGAGAGTGCACAGCAGAAGACCAGGGTATCTAAATAAGAAAAGTATGAAAAAGCCTTCCAAGTATCATTTTCTATATAACTCACCAGTCTTCACTAAAGGTAGAAGTAAAGGAAAGCACAGAAAATTCCACTTTGACACCTGTCTTTTAAAGCTGTTTTCATTTTCACAATTTATCTTTGTAGTTACTGCACAGCAAAGTCCCAAATCTAAGCACTGTCAGCAAGTCACTCTGGTCATAGACTTGGTGTTCTATTCACTTTGCTGTTCCACTAGACCAACTCCTGTTTATAATTAGGCACCGAAGCTAATTTTTAGGCTAACATTGCCATGTAAACAAAATAAATCCTCGAATCCCTAAAGAAAACTAAGTATCCAGCTACTGTTGAGGCACCCTTTCCTCAGGTAGCCTAGCACAAACCTTCCCAATACATTTGAGTATGCTTTGCCTGTCTGGTTGAGCTCTCAAACTTCAAGTTGCTGAATGTTGTCAATTGACATTTATAAGACACTTTGGGGTATATTTTTGCAGGTCCACAAAGTATTTCCAGTGCTGGAAAACCAATGCATGTAAACATACAATTTGAAGAATTGTTGCTAAAAAACATTTGGCAAACACATTTTCAAAGAATGTACCCAAACTTTGCTGGATACAAATACTTAGTAATAATATAGCCGTTGTTTCAGAGTTGTCTAAGCAATAGCAATCACCTATTTAACCACTTGGTCTGACTTCCAGTTAAGATCCAGCAAGCTTCTTTAAAAACTAATGGTGTGATGTAGGAGTAGCTTAATGGAATTAAATGGCAGCACTTGTGGGCACAAGGAAGAGAGCAAGGAGCACAGCCGTATTTGTATACACAGCATTACTGCAAACATAATTTGACTAGCTCTTAAACAGCAGGGAGTAACAAGGGTTGCAAGATATAAAAATGGAGGTGATTAATTCTGTCTTGGCCTGAAAAACAATGCTTTTCTTGCCAATAGTTTAGCACATCCTACTGATTAATACAGAAAGGGCCTGAGAATGTAAAACAGATATGGTGAAAAGTGAACAGTTTTGCCAGCTAGCCTAATTAGGCTACCACAGCAATAGAGGGTGAAGGAAAGTGGAAAAAGAAGGGATTGATTCCACTTCACAATATTCAGTTAGATAAATGATGGGAGAAGGTTTAAGAGAGGGAGGGTTATAATTGTATAAAATAGTGGATTTTAATTGCATAATAACAGACTACATGGGAAATATGGCTTTTCGTGTGAAGTATAAGTGTCCATGACAAATCTACATGATGAGATTAATAATGGGTTAATATCTAAAACAAAACATGTCAGAAAAGACTTCAACAAGAGAGTTAGAACCATAGGAGACACATCTCCTTTGCATATCTTCCAGTAAAAGAGAAATTAATGAATTTAACAGACAATGGATCTGACAAGAGTGGAAGCACCCCTTTAACTGAAACTGGTGTAAATGACACGTATTTCCTTCCAATGTATCAAGTCAATAGAACAAGAAGGGAGAAAGACTGCTGTAAGGAGGAACCAGGCCTCCCCAGCAGCATGACAGTGAAAAAGGGTAAGCATAAACAGTTGGTGTCTATGTTTTTGTTTGCTACGTCCTGCACTGCACAAATAAGTGGCTAAACTCATTTAGACCTGTTTACTACCGCGGTTTATAGATTAAGCTCTGCTTTCAGGTGCAGCCTGAGAGCTGTGTATCTATAGCACCTTAAGAAACAACACTGGAGTTGCTTTGCATTTACAAGAGCAAAAATGGGAGAGAAGCACCAGGCTGAATTCTCTGTTAAACCGGTGCAAAGGTGCAGCACCTCCCTCAGAGGACACTTTTAAAAGCAGCCACGGAACAAAAGCCTCTCTGCTTGCCAGACGGGCACTCATTATCGTAACCACACCCTTCTAGGTAAACATGTACATAGAGCAAATCACTTCTTTTGTGAATAGGGTTTACTTTATCATTTTGAAATGCATATTGCTGTGTCTTGACATATTAGTATGCTTAAAGGAATCACTGAAGACAAATGAATGTATTTGTCAGCATTTACACTTATTTGTCCTCTCCTCTGTTATTAATCCAATTTGTCTAATATTCTTATCACATCTTATTTTAAATAAATAAATAAACACTACAATTACCTTTCAAATAGTAGTTGCTAGCAATAAAATAAAGGCAAGAAATCACATAGTCTCCTGTGTGATGAGAGTAGTTGGACAGGATGTATTGCTCCAGGTATGCTGGTAACATACAGCATCAATACCCCAAATATTGCCAATTTCCTACTGCTTTGAAGGTCAGTGCCCTGCTACAGGTTAAAAAAAAAAAAGAAGCTGTGCATGCAATGAATGCTTCTTGTTGTTACTACTGCATTTTAAAAAGAAATTAGATTGTTCTGTGTGATGATGTAGGGTTTTACATGGAAAGAGGCTGATTTTCACAGCAGGCACTGCACTTGGAGCACCACTGAGTGCACCGTGCTTGGCCAGCCGAGTCGATGTGTGGTTCTGCTGTTGTCCAAGGAACTGATGCCACTTGCCCCAAGCCTCATTTTGCACCTACTATACCGTGCTGTTTCAGAACAAATGAAATAACAGCTTTTGTACAACATATGTTCAGTTCCTATAGTAAGCTATTTTTGCAGTTGGAAGGCCTCAGGCATTACTCTCCTTCCAAGCCACACACAAACAAAGAGGGCTTACCACAAAAAAGAGCCTCTGCTGAAGAGTGTAAGGTTTACCTTTGCTCCCTCACTCAAGATCCTAATTTCATCAAGTTATGTCCCTTCCTTTAATTTTATATTAAATTGCTATAACCTAAAGTTTTCTCCCAGAAGCAGCATAGTACCTCCTGGTTTTCCCTTGCCTTTTAAATCAACAGGATCATCCAAGCCTTTGCCATCAGGAAAATCTAGATGTTACACCAGAAAGGAAGTAGATCTTCTATTCTGCTAGAAATCCCTTTCCTATAAAATTTCAATTGATTCAGTCTCACCTTATTATTGAATTCTTATTGCTACCTGACCTGAGCTAAGGTAAACTATACTTAAAAAAATAAAGAAAGAAAAAGATATAATGTAATCAACTGGTAAGTCTGAACCATTGCTGCCTTTTTCCTGTTCTCCACCAGAACACACAGGATTTTCAGAGTAGGTGCTCTGCTATAATCACAGGGTAACAGTGTTCTAGAGGGCTCTATAACTGCATGTGCTGAAAACCAAATATGCAACTTAAAGATCTAAGCCATGCCATTTACAATGCTGGAGTAGGAGCCATCAGAGTACCTCCTTCTTTCTCCAAGCCCATGGATGCATAGCTCAGGAGGGATCTTGTTTCCAGCTGCTGAAAGCTTCCAATCAGCTCACTACCCTTTCTCTGGCTTTTCAGTCTGGCTGCAAGAAAATGTGGGTATGATGGTGTGAAGGTAGCTGCATCTCCCGCTGGCCCACTGTTTGCCATCTGTTTTGGCCTTATCCAGGTCCATGCAATGTCCATTTTCAGTAGGGCCAGTGGTTTCCACTCACCCCTGTGTGTTTGCTGTTCTTGGAGTCCTGGCGCACATGCAAATCTGGGTGGTGACACACCCAGCTACCTCTGAGGCAGGTACCCCTCAGGAAGCCAGCAGTGCAGACACCAGGCTGGCCTCGCACACTGAACAATTTACTGGAGCAAAAATGTTAATGTGCGTTGTTGGACATAATTTGTACCCACAGATAAGGGAATCTGGCTAAATATGTGGCTCTAAGTGACTTGGTATGTGATACAAGGGACATTAAACTCGTCTCCTGCCTCCTTCCTCTGAGTTTTTAATCAATCTTCTTTTTTGAGGAACTTATGTTGGGAAGTCTACATTAAAGGAAAACAGACATCTTTCTTTTGTTTTAATTGTGTTAACAGCATTTATGAAAAACATTTCTGTCCAAAATATCCAAAACCATCTGATATTCAATTATAAAAATACCACAACTGCATTTGAAACTTTACCGTAACTACAGTCTCAAAGTGAAACTAAAAAAGTGAAAGTTGCTTGTTGTTTTGTGCTGCATAGACTGAAAGAAATGCAGAAAGTAAACAAGAAAGCACATATTAATGCACATTTATAAAAATGTTTCTTGCATTTAAAGTTACTTTTGGATGAGAGGGAAAAAAAGGTGGCAATTTATAACACTTGTGATAGGAAAAAACCCTTTGTGTGTGATCATATAAGTTGTTAGACACTGATTTCACAGTATTCCTTGCTGATTCTGAGACAAACTCAGAAAAAGTAGGAACACAGAGATAGAGATTGCTGCTGAGATTTTTGAAAGTCTAGAAAGAATGTATGCAACTACCTCCTGTCCATTTGGAAAATCCTGGTGTTCAGGCTTACTGTTCTTCTCACAGCTAAATTTCCTTCACGATTCCTTTTCTGTCTGGTTATGCCTAGTTAACCAACGTTGGCAATACTCAGCCCAAGTCATGCCAGTGCTAAATAGTAGATTGCAACAGGAAAGCATGAAGGAAATAGACTTCACATCTCAGATTTGATGTTTAACTAGGATTTTTGAAATTTTCTTCATGTGCTTTTAAACTCCATTTTGAGGCTTATGTTTGTAGTGGAGGAAATAAAGTAACTCAACGTATATTTACCATTTATATCATTACTTCTATTAAATTTCTTATACAATTTGTGTAAGTTAAAAAAAAACTCACCAGAACACACAGTTACACTGTTTACAATTACTGTGTCAATTGATGCAATTACTATAAATAGGCTCAGAGACATTACTAATTCATTAATTGGAAGGGTAATATAAGCAGTCTGCTACTGCACACCTAGGGCATATGATATCTTGAGATGTAGAAGGGTGATTTCTTTTTCTATTGGGCTTTCGCAAGGATATATTATAAATAACCCTTATGTCCCCAGTTCCCCCAAGCTACAGATGCTTGGGAAAAAAGCAAAGAGTAGAGTTGTAGCTTGTTTTTAGATAAATTTTAAACCCTAAGAACGAACCAACACCAGTGGAGTGCATGAACACACCTGACTGATTTTAGTGGGGTTTATATATGCAGAGTGAGTTAGGGAAGCCTGATCTTTAAACCTGGAGCAGAGGTGCCATTTCCCTCTTTATTTTGAACACAATAAGATATGTTTTATTTGCAATTTTATGTAATCTTTTAAACCAAATGTAGTGGATTTTTTTTTTCAATCTGGGATGAAAAAATTTATTTCTTCAGAGTCACTGGAGAAGAAATGTAGTCTTTCACAAAAACTGTCAGAATAAAATTGTGCATATTAACAGTTCTCTTGAGAGTAATAATAGACATTCTTTGCATTTGTTCAGCAAATTTACATCCAAATTGGGAAGATGCTAGATTTGTCTCAGTTAACACTGAAATATTTGCAAAAATCAATAAGGGAGAGTGTTTCCTGCAGAACAGGGAAGAGACAACCTTGTACAGTTTGGTTTGTAGCTTTTAGGGATACTAAAGGCAAAATGATCACACTGTTTCAGTGGCATTTTCAGTCACAGAGAAGTAGTACGTGTCCCTAACAGTAGATTCAGTGAATCCTGTCATACGCTTACAGCTGCATTGATGACAGGCCCAGCTTTGGGCCTCCTGTGTTCATAAGCAATACTCACCAGTGGAGCGATACTCAGAAACCTCTCTTACTTTAAAATTATTTCCTGTAAAGGATTCAGGAACACTTTACACACACACACACACACACACTCTCTCGTGGTTTATGATCAGCTTTAATTCTGCAACAGTAACATCTCCAACCTGGCAACAGTGTGGCCATCAAGATGTCTTTCTGTACTTCCTCTGGCCTCCTGATTTCCGTCATTCCCCAAATACATCTTTACCAGAAAAAAAAACCACCTCAAAAATCTAATGGATCTGAGTAGCTTTGTTCTCTGCTGATGCTAAAATGCACTTACCAAGTATAAAATACAGAGTGTTCGGATTCCCAGTTCTCTCACTGGCATTGGCATTAAGGCCCCTCTCTGCCCTCCTCCCTCGCACACCAACGCTTTGCAAGGATGTTACTGTACAAAGCCCCTTCCTTCCCCCCGCACTAATGCTGGCCCCCATGGGGCAGCAGACCCATTTTACAGGTAGGCAAATGAAGGCCGGGAGGGACGGCACCTCCACCGGAGGCGTGGGTAGGGCAAAACAGGAACGCCGTGCACCCTCCAGCTAATTCGGGACGAGGTGTCTTTTCAAGACGTGATGCGCCCGCACAGCTTGGGAGACAGCCCCGGCTGTCTGTCTGTCCGTCTCCGCGCTGCCTAAGCCGTCTCACGGGAGCCTACGGGAGGCAAAGACAGCCGGCAGGGCGGCGGCGGGCACTGCCAGCGCGCAGCATCCCGCCGCGGCCCCCCGGGAGCGGCGCCGCGGGCTCGGGAGCGGCCCCACAGCCCCGCCCCGGCCCGGCTCGGCCCGCCCCGTCGGCGGCTCATTGATGAGCCGCGGGCCTTTGAGGAAAGGGCGAGTGCGCCGAAACCGCTGCAAAGCCATGATTTTTCAAGCAGCAGCGCAGCCTGGGAACTTTGCATGTTTCGCCATTTTTCACATCCTGACTCATTTCTGTATCAAAAAACGTGTTCTCTGGAGCTCATCGGACACCCGCCGCCTCTCCCGCCGCCGCCGCGGCAGAACAGCATCCACCGCCGGGCAGCAGCAAGGGGAACTATAGCAGAAATCCCCCGCGGCGCGGCAACCGCAGCCGAGCCTCGGGCAGCCCCGGCCCCCAGCCCCCCTGAGTCCCCACGGAGTTCCTTTTACACTTCCAGCGAAAGTTGTT
>VWZG01008904.1:176629-274354 GCA_013396735.1 Grallaria varia
GGTTCCATCCCGCTGTCCCGGCCGGGCAGAGCGCCGTGCCATGCCGTGCCGTGCCATGCCGCCCGGGGGAAGGCTTCGGGGCTGCGGCCGGAGATGCAAAATAAAGTTTTAGAGCACCACTGAGATCCCGGTTGGCTGAAGCAGCTCCCGAGCGTCCCGAAATCCCCGGGCCCTTTTCTCCTGCTGGAGAAGGCAGGTAGTACAGTGGGATTTGCTCGGTTCTGCGGTGCCAGCGAGGCCCCGGTTATTTAAGTAAATTGGTTACAGTACTGGCCTCGCACTGGAGTCCTTTAACCTGTTCACCGCTGATGCTGCGCTGCCGCTGTAGAGCGGCGTTTCCCTGCGGTGCCCGGGCCACGCCGCTGCGCAGGAAGCGCCGCCGATGGATGCGTACCTGGTGGTTGCTGTCTACGAAACTCATTTTCAAAATGATACTTGGAAATTGAGCCACAAAACTTCCTTTGGCATATGGGCAGTGGCGCAGCTGTCTCTGTGTGTCACTGAGAAAAGTGAATCTACTTTGAGCGGCGGCGGCTGGGGAAAGGAGCTGCACTCGTGGCAGCTGGAGCGTGGGAGCTTTGCTCAAGCACCAGAGGCTCCAGCTGCCAGCGAGGGATGCGTGCGGAGTGGGAGCTTCAGTCAGGGCTTACCTCAAGTGGCTGCGGAATAGAGAGTGAACCGTGGGACTGCAGGACTTACAGCACGGTGGGGGCGAGTTGAGGGTGGCAGCGATGGGCTGGGTGGGTGAGTCAGGGGCCAGCCGGCAGAGAAGGGGGAAAGGCCACGCGCATCATGGCAGGCTATGGAAAACTTACACGTAGCATAGTTTTCGTGGCACATGCCACAGGCCAGAAAACAGGGTGGAAGATGTACGGTGTGATTAGTCCAGTACTTTAAAAGAATGTATGTTCAACAGTTTGCATTTTGGGGGTGTTTGCATCTTGACTAACAGTCTCTGTGCTTCACTGCAACTTAATTTAAAG
The DNA here is from genome assembly GCA_013396735.1 of Grallaria varia. Lineage (NCBI taxonomy): Eukaryota > Metazoa > Chordata > Aves > Passeriformes > Formicariidae > Grallaria > Grallaria varia. The sequence goes on from VWZG01008904.1 coordinate 177,613, forward strand.
TAATCCCCTGAAAACAGGTTAACATAACAGCATAAGCAATGCCAGGTAATTTTATTACAAAATAACTTTATTTTAATGTCTTAGTCATACCTTAACATACCACAGCATGCCATACCATCAGGTATATCACAGTTTTAGTCTCGCAGCAGGACATTGACTCCTTTATAGCACTCGGGGCTAACATCTCTTAGCAGAAGTATCAGAACTGCTGCTTGTACCTTAAAAGATATACTGTCCGCTAGAAAGGCACCTCTTGTTGCAAAACACTCTCTTTTAGTTGTAGTTAGCTAGGTCGAGCAAGTGCTGTTTCTGAAAAGAAATGAGTCCTTTTTACCCATAGATAGCCTCTGGGGAAATCCCTTAGTCATGAATTAGGTGAGCAGCAGAGTATTTCAAAAACACTATGAAGTATTTAGAAATAGAATAGAGGTAATAAAGTATTAAGTTAGAGAAATGGAGAATATGAAAGGGTTCAATCACTCATTTGTGCATTGCAGGATAATAAACATACTTGTGCCCTGTCCTTTTCTGTCCAGACCCATAAATGGAAGGCGCATCTTATACGACAGCTTATTGCATGTTAATGCTGCCCCTTACTGTCTTTACTTAATTGTAAAAACTTTTGCCTTTGCATATAGGATCCATAATGCTTTTCTCAAACAAGGTTATTATTGTTTAACTTTTTGTATTTATACACAATCTGTTTTATTATGGAACAATATAAATATCTGCTGTATAAACCATACAGATCTACTAATATTTTTCAGAATTTATGGCATGAGTTAAAAGTCTTAAATGTGCTTCTTTACCGGACACGGCCTCTAGTTCTCTTTAGTGTCCCAAACATTGTGTTTTAATTTGAAACCTTCATTGGTTGAAAGTTTGCCAAATGTGTAATTCACCACTGATCTAACATTAAGAGCAGGTCTAAACATGCACAGTAATACGAAGGTTGCCAGCCCTTTGCTTGTATCTGTGGATACCAAAAACAGCAGAACCAGTTCAGAATACTAGAACAACAGAATGCAGAACAAAATCTTGTTGTGCAAGTTTTAAAACTTTTATCTGTATAACCTTTGTAAGGATTGTAGTGGGATTTTTTTGTGCTTTGTAATTAAGTAGCTCAAATCCTCATGTTCCACTCTATCTCACTGTGTTTCCTTCTGCAGTATATATAGTAGTGATGATGATGAAGAAGATGTTGAGATGTATGATCATGATTATGATGGTCTGCTCCCGAAGACTGGAAAACGTCACTTAGGAAAAACCAGGTGGACCCGCGAAGAGGTAAATCCGAGTTCATTCATCTCCTGCATGTCAAAAGATAAGAGAGAGCATGGATGACAATCTTCTCCGAGTTGCTTCATGTTCTTTGCCATGTTGCCTGTCTGTAAATTAACTTTGAAGACAGTCCCATGTGTATCAATGAGGACAGGTTTTTTGACCCTTTAGCTACATTTAGAGTTTTATTTACCTGTGAGATTTTTTCCCACCTTTTAAATAAAATGTATGAACACAGTTTTTTTATTTCCACCAAGCTCTGTGTTACAGGTTTGTGATATGTAAGTCTCTGTGTAATCTCTCTCAGAGAAACAGGCTGTATCATTGCTTGATTGCTACTACTTGGCTCTGTTTGTTTGAAAACGGTTGCTATGCCAGAACTGACGTGTGTTTAGTGTCCCACAGTAGCAAACAACTGTGACAGAAACTGCTGCAGTTCTTCTGTGCCATTTGAAATTTGCACTTTAATTGCAGCCTTATGATTCCAAGTGGAAATTAAATTAAAAGATGGAGAAAAGAAGCAGTAACAAAATTGAATGTTCAAGAAGTATTTTGCTTTTGAAGATTGGAATGTGTGTTAGTCATGATACCTTTGTGCTGACTTTCTGGGAAAATTGTGGTATCAAACTCCTTTGCCAGGTGGATATCCTTTGGCCATTTAACTGGTTTGAGTTTATTGTGAAATACATTAATACAGTTCTTGAGTTAGTTATGTTTTGACTTCTCCTTTCTAACAATGGTTATTGATATATAAACATTGGCAGGTCACCTCTTGCAAGCTTTTTTTTTTTTTTTTTTTAAGTCATAATCTGCTCTTGCAAAAATGGACTTGGTTGTAATGTGGTCTGGGAGGAGGGGATGGCCATAGTCCCATCATGTGAACTGGGAGCATACTGGGAGGCGCTAACTGGGGAAGGAGAAGGTTATTTTCCTCCTCTTATCTCTTGGGGCATTTCTCATTTGTTTTACAATATCTCAGTCTTTCCCTGTACATGAGATTGGCTCCATTTGTCTTCAGAGTCTATATTTCTGGCCTAATCATTTAAACTTCCAGGGCCAAATTTCTTGCTATTGCAAGTGTGCAAAACTCCCTCAAGAGAACAGGAGCAAAAAGGAGCCACTAGTTTTATTGTGCATTCACTGTATGTGGATAGGTCATGAGTGTTACTGAATTTCACTGTTATTCTGATGCCTGACATCTAAACATCCATGCCGTTTTGTAAGTCCAATCCAAGAGTAACAGTTACAGTGCTTTAAGCAGTAAAATGGAAAAGTATAATGTGAGTCAAAGAACAGCACAGAAATCAGTCTTTCTCCTGCAGCATAGTAAAGAACTTTCTAAAATCCACAGGAGTAGAAAAATCTCCTGCTTTAGGCAATTAAAAGTATGAAAAGTGTACAGACCACCCTTCCTTATACTCAGAAAGCAGAAGTAGATTCATAAAAAGCTGGAAAGACAAATTTTTTTTAAAAAAAATTGTTTCTTTTGCATTATAAGAGATTTCTGTATTAATTATGTCTGGTCTTTTTTTAATCATTCAGGATGAGAAATTGAAGAAGCTTGTGGAGCAGAATGGCACAGAAGACTGGAAGGTCATTGCCAATTTCCTTCCTGTAAGTGGATATTGGTTTCTGTTTCCAGGCCTAGTGGCAACTCTTTATCAGAGGTTTCCCTCTTAAAGGGGAAGGGGAGTGGTTGCTTTATAGTTACATTTTCGTGGGAGATAGAAAATCTACACAAATGGAGACCTTAGAAATTTAGTTAGACTACTCTAGAAACCCCTACATTTATTTTTCCTTTCCCTTCTCAGAAAGGGTCGGAAAAAAACTAAACAAGCAGAAATGGAGAGTGAGGGAGTCTTGCACAGTAGATGGACAATGTGCCACTGAAACACAATGTCTTGTGTGGAGCAAAAAAATACTAGCTTTGGTGAATTGTAAGTATGGTTTTGAAGATAATTGCTTTGTGAACACTTTGGCTGTTGCTTAAATACTGCACAGGAAAGCATGCCAGCTATTGTGGAGATGGGGAAGATTCAGTTTGTGTAGTCTTGGTTATCCAGTCCTCACTGCTGAAGTGATGGAAATTTATCTATTCAGTGAGCAAATTGATAGTTGAGCACCTTCTTCTCAGACTTACTGTATCATTCCGTGTTGTTTAGTAGTCATAGTTGGCAGTGTAAGACATTGGGAACAAGTGTAGCTAAATCAGAGCGTTCTCACACTACATTCATCTAGTCTAAAGAATTATCTACTTTGCCTATTTTGCATTTCACAGAATCGGACAGATGTTCAGTGCCAACACCGATGGCAGAAGGTACTAAACCCAGAACTTATTAAAGGTCCGTGGACTAAAGAGGAGGATCAAAGGGTAATCAGTTTTCCTTTCTGTCTGATCAATGCCTTACTAGCAGATTTCGTGTGGTGGGACAAAACTCCTGGAAACTTTGGTGGTCTCTGCACTAATGTGGCCAGAGGCAGACTGTATTTGTGTAGTGCTTTCTAAGTTTGCTGTGCAAATAAATTAATGTTGCTTTACAGCACTGTAATGTAGAATTGCAGTCTAGAAATGCCTTAACTATTACCAGATTTTTCCTTTTGGGTAGAAGTACGATTGGGAAGTGGAGAACCTTAATTGTCTGTTAGTTTTACTGTGGCAGTTTTGAGAAATGTTGTCGAAAATATTGCTCCGTCACAGAATAAAAATTCGTTGATTCATTATGCATCATTAAATACAGGCAGTTTTTATGTCCTTCTTTGAAGGTTATAGAGCTCGTGCAGAAATATGGTCCAAAGCGCTGGTCTGTCATTGCTAAGCATTTGAAGGGAAGGATTGGAAAACAGTGCAGGGAGAGGTGGCACAACCATTTGAATCCAGAAGTGAAGAAAACCTCCTGGACAGAAGAGGAAGACAGAATTATTTACCAGGCACACAAGAGGCTGGGAAACAGATGGGCAGAGATTGCAAAGCTGCTGCCTGGACGGTAATGACATATACCTATAGCTCTTAAATAGGAAAAATGGAAAAAGCTGCAGGTCTGAGCAGTCTGTTTTGGTCTCTTCAGGCTGCACTTTATAAATTGAAAAATTTTGGAGTCAAAACCTGGGAAGCCAGTGACACTGATGTGCATTTTTCTCAGTGGGGAACTGCGCTGTTTGGTCAGTACATGGAACAGTATGCTATTTTTACATGCTTTTAATGTTTGCCATAGGTAAAAAAACCCTGTAACTAGAGCAAGAGCATAAAAGCTTCTTGAATGTTCATGCACTCTTATTTCTGCCTGCAATGACTCAAAATTTAAATTGATTTAACAGGGAAGGATCAGGCTCTGCAGGGGGAACTTAATTTACATTCAGCAAAGGATATGCCTTCAACTTGAAATCCAGTCTGTTTATTCAAAGTTATTTAAGAGAAGACTACTTCAACTTTTGTAATTGCTCCTGAATCATCCAGATGTTTTTGGCCTGTTAAAAAATCTGTGTATTAAACAGGAGAAAATTACTTCCTCAAACTCTGGTCCTGAAAATATTTGTCTCATTGAAAGTTTATGTACAGCTCGCATATAATTTCAAAGATTCAGTGTCTTAGTCGCTGTGATGAAAAGTAACTCAAAGTGTAGGAATGCAAATATTGTAAGCAAGGAAGAGGTTTCCCTTCTTGGTTTTATTCTTGCTATTTGGTAAAACATCGTCACGATCTAAATATAATGGCTAAGGTCATCATAGGCTTTTAAGCGTGCGTTCCCTAGGCTGCTTTCACCTTCTAGAAGAAAACAAGAAAGGAATTAGCCCTTGGGAATATTTTTGTAGCTTCCACACATCACAGGTACTGCTTTCAATGATACCTTGCGGTGGTGATGTTTTTCAAATAGAGGAGCTGTTTCTAAGCATACTCTTAAAATCTCACAGACTTGGTAAGTTTGCTTTTTCTGACTCATGTATGTGAGAATTTGAAGCTCAGGTTTTCTGCATCCAAGAAAAATCCCAACAGCTTTGTTTACAGAGTTTTTGTGTACAGCATGATATTGTCATCGTCTAGGTGGCCAGCTGGAAAGTTGCTTGGAAGTTAGTCTTTTCACAGCTGTTCTCCACAGTCTTTCTTTTCAGCAATGTCTCCACTGAAATATTAAGACCTAGGAAAATGATGTTGGCAGTCCTTTAGGTGTTAGCATTTGCTGTCACCTCTTCTCATGGGAATGAGGTGAGGCTGAAGTTAGTAATTTCTTACAGTTTGTTCATAAAAGGCATAGAGATTATTAAAAAAAGTACATAAACAACCTTAGCCCATATTTCTTTTTGCACTAACTTCTATACTGAGCATCTTTCCTGAGAAGCTGAGAGTAGAATTTGTAATGGCGGGGGGCAGGAGGAAGGTCAGAGAAGAGCTCAGGGTTTAAACAGAAATGCCAACAGCAGTTCCCTACCCATTGACCTGTCTGAATTGGAAATGTTCATTTTTGAAACTCCTCTAATGTATGTACTTTTGTTGCAGAACTGATAATGCTATCAAGAACCACTGGAATTCCACCATGCGCCGAAAGGTTGAGCAGGAGGGCTACTTGCAGGAGTCCTCCAAAACTTGTCACTCCTCAGCGGCTGCCAGCTTTCAGAAGAGCAACCACTTGATGGCCTTTGCTCACAACCCATCGCCATCTGCCCAGCTGCCAGTAGCTGGCCAGCCCCCGCTGAGCAGTGACTACCCCTACTACCACATCTCTGAGCCACAAAACGTGAGTGCCTGAAGATGTGTTGTGGGGTGGTTGTTTTGCTTTGTTAAATAGGTGGATGCAATTTAGCCACACCTGGTTTCAAGGAACACAGAGGGTTTTCCCCCAGTCTGGGTTGACTTTTAAATGTTTGATGTCAAATGAAGACTTCTTTGACTTTTACTTCATTCGTTGATGAAAGTACCTACATTTCAAGCTGTTGGGATTCAGGGTGTGAAATCGAGTACAGTGGTTTTAATGCCTTTTAAGCAATTTACTTATTTCTTAGCATTGTGAATATTAAATATCTTGAAAATCAGTTGAATCAGGCTAATTCTATGTTCCCTTCAGTAGTATTCTCTTTGTGGGTTGCCTGTTGGAACCAAGGAAACAAATGTTGTTTATAATCAGATTCCTTTTCTATTAATGATTAATAATGAAACTGGCTCCTGCTTCAGACAGTTGCACTGTAGTTTTAGTTGATAATGAATTGCATCTTTTGCTTTTTCACTTCAATTTAGAAAATCCTTACAAATGTGTCTATAAATTATTCATCTTTTCTCATTCAGGAAGAGTAAATATTTCACATATGATTTTTTTTCTTACTCTAAAATGCTCACTGTCATATTCCTAAAAAACTGTCTACTTGTAAACAGTGTTAGTTTTTTGCTATTTCATCTCCGTAGATTATGAATATTAAGTACCTAAAACCAAAATATGTTTAACAGAAATTCACAATGCAAGCAGATAATATGATAACAGTAATAAACTTTAATGTCTTTTGCTTTTTGGCCTAGGTTCCTGGTCAGATCCCATATCCAGTAGCACTGCATGTAAATATTGTCAATGTTCCTCAGCCAGCTGCTGCAGCTATCCAGGTAGATAACTTGAACCTCATTTCAAGAGTCAATTTCTTAGATATATGATAAATCTAATTGCAGATGTCCTACATTTTTGATGTATTAAGTGTGGTAAAAAGAGAAAGTGGGGAAGGTGGGGGAGTTCTAACATGGCTAATAATTACTCCTTCTGAAGTGGATTTAAAACACAGTAGTTGACATCTGATGTGAAAGCTTTCACTTTCTCCATTTCAAATGTCTATACTGAAATTAAGCAGGGACTTTGGTAGTGGAAAACACAATTGACGTTTGTTTCATCTTTGAATCTAATTTGGCTGTTATAACCACAGGTCAGCAAGCCATAAGCATTTTAGTCGCTGCATCCTATCAGACCTTTATCTTTTCTTTTCCCTTAACTCTTAATTTCAGAGACACTATAATGATGAAGACCCTGAGAAAGAAAAACGAATAAAGGAATTAGAGTTGCTACTAATGTCGACTGAGAATGAACTGAAAGGGCAGCAGGCATTACCAGTAAGATTGTCACTGTGTGCTTGGATGGAGGGATAGCAGCCTTACCCCAGTGCTTGTCTTTTTAACTTTTTACTCCCCCTCTGCCTTCAGTACTAATCTAGGCTCTATATTTCCGTTTTAAAAAGATGAATCATAGCACATATATAATCTGTATTTGCTTCATAAATTCTCTTATAAAAAAACCCCCACCAAACAGTTTGCAGGTATTTTACTTTGCAACGTGGGAGCAGGACTAGGCTCTGTAACACAGTATAATATTGGAAACACGATGATTATACAAAATTAAAAATTCTACAGATATTTGATCAATGGGATCTGATTTCTGAAAGTGTGCGATGGTTCATGTGATGAAAATGTAGTGCCTGTGCATTAGATTTTTCTTCTCTGTTGTATTCTTTCCTTCAGCTATGTTTTACACACTTTGTAAGCTTCATACTTGGTGCATGTTTGACAGTTTGTTTTACTTCTCAGAATAATGTTAGATTCTTCATAACTGCATGTGTGGAGCAGGTGCTGGCTATTACTGAATTCTCACACTTCACTGTATATGCAATTGGATGTTAATGTATGAAAACCCTTATGTAATTACTTAACACCATCACCAAAGCCAAGAATTCCAAAATCGCTGTTGAAGATACGTGATAGCCAGCAGAATCTTTCTTTTTTTTGTTGTTGTTTTTTTTTTGTTTGTTTTGGGTAATATTTGAAATTAATAATAAAACAACTGCATGCATGATACGTTAGTTTGGCCACTTTTTAACTTTAGTTAATGTTTTGCAATTTCTTCTGTTGCATGATCACACTGGAAAGAAACTTCTGTTAATTTGTTCTTCTGCTTTCCTAACCACGTTGATTTGACAGCCTCTTCACTGCATTGGTGTAAGCTGTAGCATTAGACAGGGATAGCAGAAGAAAAGGAGATAAGTAGACAAAAGCAACTCTAACTCTTAAACTCCTTAGCCTTCTACAGTGCTTGAGTGCTCAGTAGGGAAATCCTGCCGTTTCTTTCTTCTGACAGAAAACAACTTGCAGACACTTTTTTGAGCTCTTGGAGTAACACAGTATGAATTTATTGTGTATTAGTAATGATATATGCCTATAATCCTGGAAGTGAATTATGAGGTAACTTTCGGATAACAAATACAAGGCCAATATTACTTAAAACAAGATCTTGCACTGATGAAAGGAAACATCTTGACACATGTTTCATAGGCATAAGCTTTTAGATGATGATGCAACTATTATCTTTTCTCCAGTGGCATCTTACACCTTGTGCAATTTCATTGCTAAGTTCCTCCTGCCTTTCTCCCCCTCCCTTTTCTTTTTTTTTTTTCCTTCTTCCTTTAGACACAGAACCACACATCAAACTACACGGGCTGGCACAGCACCACAATTGCTGACAGTACCAGGACCAGTGGTGACAGTGCACCTGTTTCCTGTTTGGGGGAACATCACCACTGTACTCCATCTCCACCAGTGGATCACGGTTGCTTACCTGAGGAAAGTGCATCTCCTGCACGGTGCATGATTGTTCACCAGAGCAACATCCTGGATAATGTTAAGAATCTCTTAGAATTTGCAGAAACACTCCAGTTAATAGATTCCGTAAGTAGACTTGACACTTCGGGAGGATTTGTGTGTGGTCAAAGAGTAAGGGGCGAGGAACTGGGGCTGTCCTAAATGTGTCTGTTGTTTTTTTCCGAGTAATTTCTAGTTTCTCCAGGATCTGAAGCTTAGCTCCTGACATAACAAAACTCAGCTGCTTGTAAATGAAGCCCACGAGCGTGGATGTGTATGCTTTTTGTGGGTGTCTCCCTTTCCTGCTACGTCTTGGTGTGGGAACATGACTTTTGGCAAGCTGCATAGTAGGAGCTTGAAATGATCTCTCTACATCAAGTCTCCTTAAAATAAAATCAGAGGCACCGTGAAAGATTTTAAACAAGGAAAAGATAGTTATTTATATTTGAAGTGACACGTTCCATAGGTTTATGTGTGGCTGCTCATGTATTTGCATCATTTTCTAGAAGTTTTTTTTGTAGCTTTAGTAGATGCTTAAAGTTTAAGGAGCTTGCCCTGGCATATGTGAAGGACTGTAAACACACATTGAAATGCCAATATGTGACTGACACGGACATTAGCCTTTTCTCATTGTGGTCTCTGGGGTGCTACATGTACAGAAGTAGCATGTTGAAACATGTAAGTGGCAAGATCCCTCAGCAGCAGAGGTGTCTGCTTCATGCAGCATCACGTCCCTTTCAGCATATCCAGAGCAGGCTTGCAGGCTAGGAGTCTTGGTTTAGAGCACACATATTTTGGTAGCAAAAGGCACCAACTTCATACCAAGCAGAAAACACTGGGCAAGAAGATAGTGAGTACTCATTCTTTAGGGACTCAGTTGCCAGGACCACTACTAGGACGTTAGACAGTTTGATGTGCATGGAAAACACAAATACTGTTACTACTCACATAAACAGAGTCAGGCTGAACTGAACTACGAACGACTTGTTGGTTACAGGCATATCCTAGCACTGTATTTTCATGAGGTGGCACTATACACTGTTTTATACTTCTGTGCCTCCCACGTTGTTTCAGGATCCTTCATCAAGGGGTGATCTCAGCAGTTTTGAATTCTTTGAAAACACGGACACTTTGGCTAGCAGAGCTCCCTCAGGCAAAGTTGCATAGCTTCAGCAAAGAGGGGCCAGTGCTTGTAGACCTCAAGAACACCCCATCACAAATTTGAGCAAAGTCATGTCAAGTCAGGACTCTCTTGGCTCACCAAAGACCTTATCTGCCTCACAGGGCAGTGCGGCTCCATGGGTCCTTCTTCGCAAAAGGAGAGGGCACTCCAGCCCCTTAGCCAGTGGTCACGGTAGCACCTTGGTCCTAGCTGACGTCAGCAGCTCAACTCCTCCTAAGCGCTCCCCTGTCAAAAGCCTGCCCTTCTCTCCCTCGCAGGTAGATCAAGACTTCTGCACAGATGTTACTAATTCTCAAAAGTCACCCCAGTCTTAACAATTTAGAAACTAATCCTTTGGAACAAATGACTAATTACCGTTGTGCTTGTTGATTTTCACTCCGTGTTTGAATCTTCTCACTGCTCTTAGTCTTCACCACTGAGTTTAGTTAATCAGCAGGCTAACTGTTGATTCTCTTCTTTTAAATTCATCTGTGGGGCTTGGGTTTTTGTGTTTTGGTTTTTTTCCTTTTTGAATAATCTTGGTAGGGGATTGAGATTCCTTGCTTTGCTCTTGCTGCTAACTCCAGCTTACTAGAGTTTAACATTTCTGATAATTTGTAATACTTTCCATCTCTGTCCACTTACAGTATGATTCATTGACCTAGAAAACCCCAAACTGCATTTAAATAGCATTCAGGTTGTGAGACAAACTGACAACAACCAGAAAATTCAAATCACACTTGCCATCCTCAGTCCAGCCATGTGGGTTGAAGTTGAATAGGAATGAGGAGGAAAATGGCCAGTTAAAATGGCCTGACGTGTACTTCCGAATTCCTGATGGTGGTTGCTTTGTTTCACAGCTGCAGCACTATTTAAAAGTGTTTTGGATTTTTTGTTTGTCTGTTTGTGTTGTTTTGCCTTGGTTTTGCTTCAGTCTTTGAAGTCAAAGAAACAGTATTTCATGAAGGATAGTAAAATATTTCATGCAATGATCTCCCACTGTATTTCCCATTACCTGTTAGGTATTTTAGTCATATGCCATTTATCCAGTGAAAGCTGGATTTTATTAGATGCCACATTTTTATAAGTGGCAAGTTGAGTCTAGAAGATAATACAATGAATTGTTGTCAGAGTAAGGGATACCACTATGCTCACAGATTTGTAGATGCTACAAATAGAAACAAATTTTAGGTTACTAGGTAGAAACATGCTAGAACAATTTCCCCCAAACAAATACTGCTACCTCCTTTTTAGCTGTTTCCATTCTAAAGCACTCCACGCACCCGTCACAAGTGACAGTTCTCATTTCATGCTGTGAAAATGAAGTACTTTGATTTTAGAGAGATGATGGGAAATTCATTTTCCTGTCATAAACACTTTATTTACTGCCTTAAAAGCCCCTAGATTTCCCATATAAATCTTTGTGAAATTTAACCCCGTTTCCTGTGGGTTTGTTTCTGAAGCACCTCTTTCTCATTTTCACCTAGTTCTTACTTGGGCACACTGCTCTTAATTAAAATTTATTTGGAGAAAATCCAAATTAGGCTTTTAAGTTTTGGCTCTCAGAGTGGTGGAAAGTGCTTCCCATTGTAACAGAGTGTCATTTTCTTTAGAACTTCCCGCTCTAGAAATGCTTAGTTTGGCTTCGTAAGTGCTCCAGCCAAATTATTGAGTATTGTTTCACAATGTAGTCAGGTCCCCCACATACACCTACTTGCATCATAGGGCCAGGACAGTGACTCACATCAATCAGAAGGAAATCATTTCTTTTTCTTTTGTTCAGCAATGTCATCTTAACAAGTCAACCATGTAATCCGGATGTTCCTGTTAATTTTTTCTTTCTCAACCTGCAGTTCTTAAACACCTCATCCAATCATGAAAATTTGAACCTGGACAACCCTGCCCTTACTTCCACGCCGGTATGTGGCCATAAGATGGCAGGTACTGCTCCATTCCACAGGGACCAGACTTTCAAAGCTCAGAAGGAAAATCATGTGTAAGTCTGTAGTCTTGTTGGACTCATGAGAGTTCATTTCTTCAGGTTTGCATACAACCAAAGGGCTTGGTCAGTGTATGCTTCAGACTGAAAGACAGGAGGTTTTGACTAGGTATAAGGAAAACACTGTTTACTGAGAGGGTGATGAGGCACTGAAACAGTCTGCCCAGAGAAGTTGTGGCTGCTCCTTCCCTGGATGTGTTCTAGGCCAAGGTGGATGGAGCCCGGGGCAACTTAATCTAGTAGAAGGTGTCCCTGCCTGTGGCAGGGGGTTTGGAGCTAAATGATATTTAAGGTCCCTTGCAACCTAAACCATTCTATGCTTCCTGCAGAGTTGTCTGCTAACACAGTCAGATTTTCTTAGTCTGGCGTAAAACTTCCGTTTTATTACCATGGAGGTAGGTTATTAATACAGAACAATCATGCATATTGGCTCACCAGTTTTTCAAATAAAGACATTACACCCTATCACAGTCAAATAAATGTTCTGCCAGAAAAGCAAAATGGATTGTAGGAACATAGGGAAATATTTTCCCACGTCTTAAAACAGCCACTGCCTGTATGCACGTATTTCTGTAAAGAGGTAGTATTTCCAAACACCTTCCTTTAAAATTCTTCTCCCTCTTTTTAAAGTTTCAGAACTCCAGCAATCAAGAGGTCGATATTAGAAAGCTCTCCAAGAACACCCACTCCATTCAAAAACGCACTTGCAGCTCAGGAAATCAAATACGGTCCTTTGAAGATGCTGGTAAGAAGGAAACAATGATAAAAGTTGCTTTGATATTAGTGTAGAGGGATGTTCTGGGACTTGGATATAACGTTTCTTCCTTTCAGCCTCAAACTCCGACTCATCTTGTAGAAGATCTGCAGGACGTTATCAAGCAGGAGTCGGAGGAATCTGCAATAGTGGCTGGGCTACATGAAAGTGGACCCCCTTTGCTGAAGAAAATCAAACAAGAGGTAAACCTCAAACTTCCCTGAGGCAATTTAATTCAGAACTCTTTCTGAGAAACTTATACCTTTTCTGTTAAATAGCTGTGTCTGTTTTTCTTTCATGTGAGCCCCAAGATCTTAGTGTCAGTTCCATATAGTATACTAGGCATGCCTAATTCATCTCCCATTGATTTCCATAGAAGTCTTTCTGCTGTTTTCAGCAGGGGTTTGCTTGGGCCGTTCTAATGCAGTTTTCGTTTGAAACTTAAAAAGAAAAGAAAAATTAGACAGGAATTCGGATTGAATCTTTCAAATATTGGTGAACAGTACAGAAGAACCCCATGGGGACCAAGCTCCATGGAGTGACTTAGAAACCTGAACATTTGAGGACATTGAATTATATTACTTTGTCACTAAAGTTCTAAAAATACCTATATTCTCAATCCTTTCTAGGGGATTAAACTCCTGAATACTGACAGAGCACGGAGTGCAAGTATTCAAAGTTTTATTAGGTGGGGATTTTTTTGAAAACCTTGAACTTTTTTCTTCTGCAAAGAGCAAGCTGTAAAAGTCATTACTGTAAACAGGCATTATGCATGGGTGTGAAGAATATTTGTTCAATTTATTAAGCAACTGACAGAAATCTCCTGGTTACTTAGGTACTGGTTGTTATCATGCCTTTCCTGCTTTCAGGTGGAGTCTCCAACAGATAAAGCTGGAAATTTTTTTTGCTCAAATCACTGGGAAGGAGAAAACCTGAACACTCAGCTCTTTACACCCGGGTCTGCTATGGAAGACGTGCCAGTAAGTTCTCACACCCGCAAAGGATTTTTTTTTTTTCACATCTCTGTTCAGTTCTTAAATGCAAGAGAGAAAATATTTTGTCTGACCTTCACAAGTAGGCATTATTCATTCTTTCTCTATCATTTTCCTGTACTAAGCATAAAAAACCAAAATCCCAGTCTTAATTACATCACTGTAATGCCTATAGAATTCAGCAAAAGTGGCAGTCATTTTGCAGCCCACAGACTTTGGAAGAGCCTGCACTAGGAGGACACCTGCACCTGTGTATAGAAATTACTAGATCACAGAGTTTAAAACGCATAAAAGAAAGAGAGAGTCCCTTTTAGTTTGTGCAAAGGAGAGCTTGCCTGTGCATGGTTCCCTTTGCTTTGCCAGGACTCCTGGGACTATTCAATGTTACTGCTATTCTTGTACTTGGGAGTTTCACTGGATGGAAAACCTTTGCACATGGCAGTACTCCTGCAAAGCCAAGTCCCAGGGACCCCAGGCTGAGATCTGCTCCCCATCTGTGACAACTTCTGCAGTCAGGCTGAGTTTGGTTTTAATACATTTGATTTCAGGTTGTTCTTGTGAGTTGCTGAAAACTGGTTTTTTTTTTCCTTTCCTATTCAGAATCTTCTTACCAGCTCCATTTTAAAGATGCCTGTATCTGAAGAGGATGGTAGTTTTCATAAAACAGTTGCAGTACCTAGAAACAGGCCACTCACTAGTCCTCTGCAGGTAACTATTCTCTGATAAAAATATCCTTTGTATATAAAGGTACATATGTACGTGTATATATATATATATATATTTCTTTCTCACAGACTGATTTTAAGTTTTGAGTATGGAAGAATGAGACGTTCAGATGAATGTGGCTGAGGATCTCACTTTACCTGTGAAGCATGAGGACACAGTGGCTTCAGCTGTGCTAGGACGCTGAACGGGGGATAGCCCTGTGTGCGGAGTGTTGTAACTCAGCTGGGTGCAGTGTTAAATTGATAGGAGTGAGAATTAACATGGACCAGAGAATTTTTCTACAGACTTCTTGCAGGCAGCACTGCTGTTTGAGAGAGCAGAGTAGTTGAGTGATGTGGTGGTGGTTAGAACTTGTCACTGGCCTAGAGGTGAGAGACTAGCACTGCCTGGCATAGGTGTGGCCTGTATTGCCCATCCAGCCCAGCACCAGGATGGCCTTTCCCCGAGTGTAGGCTGAGATTGGACCAGAAATGCTGTTGTAACTGCTGGTCTTAAGGGGCCTCTAACCCTTACGGCCAGTCCGTATGTCTTGGGATCTCTGAAATTAATTAAATGTGTGATTGTTGTAATATAAGACAGATGTGACATTCAGTTTAATGTATCTGTGCTTTTGCCAAGTGCTAACAAACATATACATTTCTATACTGCAAAATATAGCTGTTACATAGGGCCTGATCCAAAGCCCACCGAAGCCATCAGCAGCCAGTTTGTCAGCTCAGCTCTTGTGAACTTTAGATGGGACCCACAGCAAGTCATTCAGAAAACAAAACACGATGTAGATAGTGATTATTTATCCTTCCACCACAACCTGTATTTCTGAGGTAAATGAATGGGATTTAGTTGCCCTTCCCTCTGCATGAGAGAATTGAAGGAAAGTGTGTCATTCCCCAGGGTGAGTCACTGTCAGAAAGGAAATTGTAACTCCATAGTTCCTGACTTTCAGACAGATCGTCCACATGGCTAATCCTTTCTTTCCTCCCTCTTTCCAGAATTTACATTAGGGTTTACTTACAGTAGGAAGGAATGAACACAGGCTGGTTTTGATTAAGCATTTCTAACCAGGCATTAAAAAGGGAGATAATAAAATTTTACACATGTCCCTGTTCGGCACAGGAGTAGGCTTGTATTTTGCACTGCAGAATCATTTGATGAAAAACAGCTTTGGAAAGCAGGGACTATGTCTTCCCCAGGCATGAGGGTGTCTGTAGGGGCCAAAGGCTCACACTCCCTATTTTTTATCTTCTCTTTTCTCATGAACTGTGGGGTTTTTAGCTGCATCATGGGAGAGGGCTAAGAGAAGGGTTTGAAGGTCTGTGCCCCTGGTCTAGGGCGGGTAGATAAGGACTGAATTCAGACTTTCTCATGGCAAAGGAGCTCAGGTTTTTTTGCATTACAGGAGGTTGCTGGAGCTCCCTGGACAGCATGTGGGAGGATGTAGCTCAGTGCTGCTGCCTTGCCAGCATGCCAACACCTGCCCATGACCTGTGACCCTAATCAAACTCCAGGCTCCTCCATAGGTTTAGGGCAACATTTTCAGGCAGCTAAACAGAGTATGCTGTGTGTTGTCCTGTTAGTGGTAGTTGCCTGCACTCTGACTGTAATAAAAAAGAAGCATCTGAGGCGCCTGTAAAATAGGATCTTTTGATCTTTGGTTTAACAGTGTTATGTTTCCTGCTATCTAAAAATAATTTCTTTATAAGCTGCTGTAAATGAAAGGGCTTGTTTAACCTTCTGTCCTCACTCATGCTGATTTTGTTCAGGAAGTTTACACGAGTCAATTTGTAGATCATTCTGGATTCGATTCTTCAGTCCTTTTTCAGGAAAAGCATGTTAAAAGTCAGGTATTCTCATTGTTTGGATAAAGAGGACTTTTTCTTAAGTAGGAACTGAGTTGAAAAGGACTTCCCAACTCATCTCAGAGTTTAAAGCGTGTTGCACTGAAAGAAAAAGTAGTTGTAAAAAGTCCCAAAAGTAATGGTTAGTATGCAGTTTATTGGTGTACTAGTTTGAAGGTAAAATTTTTCTCTCTGCTGCTGAAACATTGAGCTTTTCAGCTGAAATATAATCTTAAATGAAGGCTAGGGGTTTCTGTGATGGTGGCAGAGACAGCTTTTTCAGACTGAAATACAGGCTTTTTGTAACAGTGCAGAATAGTTTGCCGATGGCTGCTCGCTTTGATTAGGATTTGGTGTCATGGTTAAAAGTAATGGTAAGGCTGCTTGGCTTCATGTCAGAGGGGAAGAGTTTGGCCCCATGCAGCTCAGAAAGAATGTGTAGTCTGGCTCTTTTTCACAGCAGAAACTGCGGCTGCTCTGTCCCTAACGCTTCTCCTCCTCCATCCCAATGTAAATGGACTTGTATGATGAGGACATAGCATGTCTAAAGGGTGCAAGGCAATGGAAAGGTTAGTGTTTTCGCTTGTTGTTGACTTGGTTGCATTTTGGTTTTTAGCATGTTTTTTTCCCACACTGCCTACTTCTAATTCGGTATATTGTTCTCATACATAAACACATGCATGGGCACATATATGAACGCTGGACTAAATTCATTGATTTCATGCAAATAGACCTGAAACATGAGGGAACTCATCTGGGTGAAATTTAATTGTGTCTGCGTATGTTGACATTGCTGCTGTTATTATTTTGGGCCTGATCCAACTGTTCTTAGGCAAATTCTCAAGTCCAAGTAAGAATTGCACTCTCTGCACCATGGGATCTGTGCATGAAGAGGGAAGAGAGAAAGAAAGACCGCACAAAACTTATTTTTTTAATATGCTTGGCTTTTAAAACTCCCTTTTCTTTTAAATTTGAACTTACATAAGAGGGAGGTAGTATATTTACCCGCCCACAGTATTTTTCATTGCTTTAATAATTTGCATTTCATTTACATAAAGGTATTTGGCTAGCAATAAACTGATCAAAATGCTTGATTACTTATTGTTTTGCTGTTAGATTCCAAAGGAGGCAAGAGTAACAAATGTTCAAACAGATCTCTAAGGATTTTTTTAACTACATTTTGGATACACAGTCATATGCAATTTAGTAAATAATAGCTGATGACCATATCAGATAGCAGGATGTGATTCACCATCATTTAGGAGGAACAGCATGTTGCATCATTTGGCATGTGAGGTCAGGTAGCTGCATATAACAGCACTGGAAATATGGTAGTGTCGATGTTGTACTAGAGCAATGGGAGAAGGCCCCTTAGACCCAAGAAGAGTTTGGGCTTGATCCCTGTTTGATCCCCTGTTAAGTCTCTCTAAGATGTTGGATGTAAAGGTAGTTGTGTGTAAGATCTTTCTGTTAAGATATGAAGGTTCAGCCAGCTTTTTTGTCCTACAGTCCTACATGATATATCTCACATTTTACATTGAGTGTTATCTTGCTGGCAGGAACAGGAGGTATCTCACCAAATGCACAGGTTGCCTTGGGTGGACTTAATCTTACACTCCATTGCACAGATCCCAAATACTTCTGCTTTGTATTGGTGGAGTGAGTTAAGACCTGTATTTTTGCACCCTGTGTCTTAGTCACTTATTCAGTTGCATGGCAGGGAGATTTTGGCCGTATGAGCAACTTTTCCAAGGGTTAAGATTTTAGGATAACATACTCCAGTAATGAGCATGTCCTTGAATAATGCCTCATAAGACATTACATTAAAAAAATCTTTGTTTCCAGCCCCTCCTATGTAAAAGTTTGATATTATTTCACATTATGTTCTGTATCAGTAGCAGCACATAATACAAACCATCCTAACACAGACACTGTAATAGATACAAAAGTAGGCTAAATCACAGACCTTCCACCTAACCCTGCAGGCTATCAAAAGACACCATGAAATGGAACCTTTTAAGAAAATAGCACTGCTTTGATATCTTCTTCCCCCAGTAACAAAGGAAACAACACAAGGTAGAAGCACTGCAAGCTAAAGAGAATGTTCTTCAACCCTAGCTCCTGTCACTTTCCATTTTTTAACCACAGACTGACACGTTTCAGCTCGAATTTCCTGACTTTCAGCGGTTTATGTAACCATTTTCTTTAAAGAGTAAGTTTAAAGGATTTTAAAACAGTTACTTGGTTAACCTTTTTTCAAGAGTATGAGCTGTCATAAAGCTTAATTTTCGCAGTTTAAAAAGTGAAATGTTATTTAATTTGCAGCTGGTTGTAAGACAAAATGTCAAAGAAGGCAGCATGGTCTCCTGCATTAGCAAGCTTTCTCTGGTTTTCCTCCATGGCTTTTTTGGGGTGAGAAGATCTTGAAATCTCCTTTGTTTAATCAAGAGAGCGGGGGAAGCATGCTGTGTTTGAGGTTTGCAGAGCAAGGAAAAGTAGCCCCATGGGTTTCCCTCACTTGTGTTGCCCCTTCTCTCACCAGTGACTGATATGTGCAGGAAAGAGCTGTGTTTGGCACAGCTGTGGGAGCAAGAGGAGATTTGAAGTTACAGGTCAGTTATGGCATCCCAGGGCAGCAGAATTTGGGTTGCAAACAGATCAGACGTTAGAGCTGCCCTGAGCAGGTGATGGTGTCTCAGAAAGAAGAAAAATGGCAACTTATTATTAGTCATTTGCAGTAACGTATTCTGATCTGTGGGGCAAAAAAAAAAGGAAAAAGATTACTTAAGGACAAAATTGGAAAGGGACTGAATATTCTAGTGTGAGTTGCAGGTGCTTAGCCCACTTCCATATCTTGTCCATTAATCATACTTGCAAAGCTTATACATCTTGAGCAGGACTTTTATCTGAGCAAGGGCTTCAGGATTAAGCTCTTAAAAGTGCTGTCAAATAGATCTTTCTAGCTCTGGTATTGTGCTTGTAATAAAAGCTGAGAAGTTAGACGATCTTATCCTCTCAGATTTAGCAAACTATATTTCTGAGAAACTGGGAAAGCCCCAGAGTACAGGAGAAGTCTGTCCTGTGCCCCAGAGGAGAATTAGCAATATGAGCAGAAATGGTGCTCTGTCGTGGCATATGAAATAGAATTCATTTATGGTCACCTGAGTTTTTCATTACGCTTTGCTATCTGGTCTTGATAAGTGAAAGGGCTACTGTCTGTTCTGCATCCTTACAGAACAGAAAGCCATGTTCTTCTGCACAATATCCATTACATTCTGTGAGGAAATTGTTTTGTTTAGGGCATTGTTTTACTGTTTCAGAAGGAGCACTGAATTTCTGTTCCAAGCCCGCTTTTCAGGCAGTGACACATTCTGCAAAAGGAAAAACTGGCAAGAAATCCAGCTTTTTGCAGCAGAGAAGCATGATGAGAGACCTTCTAATAGTCTGGGCCTTCTAAATATTTTTAACATTTTTGGGGTTTTTTTTTAATAAATGCCAGCACAGCTTGGCTAAATTAATTGGAATGTGTGTAACACCACTAACTTTGCTGGAGTTGCTGAAGATACCTGCCAGCATAGCAGAGATTTAAAATCTGTCTTTTAACACAGTTCTTTGCCCAAGGATTTTTACTATACTTCTGTCGGTTTGGAAGCTCGGTAATGCAGGACTACAGCAGTGTTTGGTTTTGGCATCAACTCCTAACACACAAGGTGTCGTAACACAGGAGCTTTCTTAAGCTCTAGAGACAGCAAATGAAAAGGCGATCTCAGCTACAAGTGCAGTAGGACTAGTTCTGTTAGAAAAGCACCTTTCCACAGGCTTTTCTTCCCGTACTCTGGTCTTGTTTTCTCTAGATGGTCCAAGTTTTTATTTAAAGTGCTTTAACTGGATATCCCAGTTACAGCTTTGGCAGTTTGTTTACAGTTCACATTTGCCTGAGGGCAGCTGGAGGCATATTATAGGATAAGTAAGGTAGTTTTACTGCCAGGAGAAGGATATGCTGGTAGGATTATTGAAGTTGGAAAAAAAGAATGAGAGAGAGAGAGAGAGGGTTAAAAAAAGGGCCAGGACAATGACAGCTGGAATTGTACTATGGGTCTGTAATTTTATCCTATGGAAGCTCGTAGCAGTAAACCACCTTCTTCTTCCCCACTCTCTGGTTTAACTTAAGGAGAGAAACTGCTGTGTGTGGAAGAGGAAAATACAGCTGGGAGTACTGCTTGAAAAGGCTTAAACTCTTTTAATTGACAACAAAACTGTAAATAGTCTTCCACTCCTTGAGGCAATGAAAAAAGTGTGTATATGGGAAGAATTTACTGTGGAAATCCCTTTCAGACCCCAATGGCTAGGAATTTAGGTGCCAAAACAAATGCCTTACTCTTAGATGACTGAATTTAAGTAGAATGAATCCACTGAATCAATGAACACATGTCCATCAATTCTGATCGGTTTTGGGTCAGGCTTCTGGTTACAAAGCTCTTGTGTTTCCATACTTTAATTTGCAGAGTTGGACCTTCAAATGTGATCGGGAGGATGCAATGAGCTTTCTGCAGAAGGGGTGTTTTGACAGGCTTCTGTGCTGTTTTCCTGCATGTCTCTAGTTTTCTGCCTGGGTCTTTTCTTTTGATATATTTGCCAAGCATTGGTTTTTCTGGGGCGCTGCTACTGCCCTGTATCAGCCGTGTCAGTACTTGGTGCAATGCTAGCATGGAAGGAGGGGTTGTGGCATCCCCTTTTATCCTTTTTACTGAGAGATCCCATCGCTGCGTGTGACCGGGCCTGGCAAGGCACTGTGCCTGAGTCGTGGGACCCAGCACTCCCTGCCAAAGAGGGAAGGAAATCTGCTCGCGTCAGGATGACTTTCACACGTGCCTCTGGCACTGCACTGAAGGGCTGGCAAGGCTAAGGCATTGTGCTTTGTTTTGTGTTGGCTGCCGAGAATCAAGGCTTCAGACAGAAAATGTTTATTAAAAATACCCACTGTAAATGTTATCTGGGTTCCCTACGGTAGAATTGAAAACTAAGTAAATATGCTACATCAGAAAGCATATTACTTTGGATCAGATTCTGTTTTCTTCACTAGACCAAAGCTCTCAGCACCATCACTGAGATGCAAAGTTAGCCTCTTTTTATAAGTTTGTCACAAGAGGAAAAAAAAAGATAGTATAATACATTTCTGGGAAATTAATATGAGGGTCAAAACTTTGTGAGGGGATTCTCCCATGCTGCCCCTACAGCAAAACTAAAGTTGTTTGAAGTAGGCTTAAGTGAGGGGTCAAGCTAGTCCTCCTGTTTCTTGCTGTGCCTCCTGCCCAGCGCTCCCCGGAGCAGCTGAGCCTGGTGGGAGAGCAGAGGGTTACTGCTTGCCTGAGCAGTGTCTGCCACACTGACATCAGGTTAAATGAAGACCAGGCTTTCAGTGGAATGAGTGACGTGTAGCAGCCTGCTGAGATGTTGGAGATATCAGGATACAGATTTATTATTTTTTTTCTACTAGGCACATGGCTGTTAATACAAAGAGCTCAGTGGAGATACTGGTGAATAAGCCTAATTATGAAATAGGGACACTTCTTGCTTGAAGTTGCTTCTGTTTTTTAAAAATTGACATAATGTGACAGATGGACTTTCATTTCTAGACCAATGCATTGAAGCATTGGGGGATCATAGGGAAATACTGGTTAAACACATATTTCTGTTGAAATGATGGATGTTCTGGAACTACCAACTGCTTTTGAGGTGTATAGAACAAATCCAACTTCTAAATAAGACCGATGGCATTGCACCAGGCATTAATTTGGTCCCCGATGCAAATTTCTCTAAAAGACCAAGGGAAAATATTCACAGGTGCCTGAGAACCACTGAGGATCAATAGAAGGTTGTAGGTTCCCAGCTTGTGTAGGTGCCTTTGAAAATGTTACCCTGGAAGCTGTTTAACCAAAACATAAAAGAAGCTGTGGCGTGTCGCATGCATGTCTGCGGCATGCAGAAAGTATGTCACACCTGCTTTCTGGCTGTGGCATGTGCCCTAGGCTGAGCCACAGCACAAGGTATACAGCCAGCCCAGGCTGAACTGCTCTAGAAAAGAGGTGTATGGCATGTTTTGTTCACTTCACAGATGCATCTTTCCCACAAAAAGCTGCAGAAACTTAATGATTTGAGGCCTGACCTGGTTCCCCTTCAGACAGGGAACTCCCACTGAAGCTCAGCAGGAGTTTTGCTTGCAAAATAGCACCAGGAACAGGGGCAACATTTAGAACGTCTCTACAGATGAGAAGAGAAAGCCATATCTAGGGAGGCCTAGCAGAAGTTTACAGAGGACTAACACACTTTCCCTCATCTTGGCAATACTGCTCAATTATTCACTGCTTTGGTTCCTTTGGTTTTAGATTGTAAGCTCTCCGAGGCAGGGAACTTCAGTCCCTGTGTTTGTACCAGTGCCCTGATTAGGGCATGTTATGTGAAATTATCTACATTTCATATGTTGCCCAGCCTTTTACTATCCATATGTCTCAGATAATACTGTTTGTAGTCAGAAGAGCATTTTCTAAATATTTAGGCCAGAGAATAATGTAATAACTCCTGCAAAGTTAGCAACTAGCAGCATGAAGAGCCATGGGCACGCCAGAACAGTTCTGCTCTTAGCAGATGGTTTGCAGCCCACTAATTATGCTTCACCCAGTGTCCTAGATGTTGGGAAGGTATTGGCCATCTTGTTGAGCAACAAAGTTATTGAACTGCAAAAATGATCCTTTTTGAAAGCAATGGAAAACAGAGAAGGGTTTCTCCTGACTTGTCTTTATTGGTGAATGTTGAGCATATACCTTCTCAATATTCAGCAGTAGTCGTACCCCTTGTGGGCAGGGAGTTTTCCATTAAGCACAGTTGTGTGCATTTTTGGAATGCAGAGTACTTGTGCAACAAACTCTGTGATTATAGACCTTTTATTCAGGGCGTAGGGAATATCTCAGTGTGGGAAAGCAGGTACACTGGATAAGTGAAAGAATTCAATAGGAAAAAAATAAGTGTGTGTATGCTGGTAAATTCCAGGAGCCTTGAAATTCCATTACTGTTTATAGCTCAAGGCAGTGAGAAACATCTCACATGTGTAGTGAGTAAATAAATACAGTGCGCACAGCCCTCTGCAGATATGTTTATCTCACTTTAACATTATACTAAATGGTGTCTGTAACCTCCATAAATACCACAAGAAGTGAAATGGCTTACACGATAATTAAAATGCTGTTTCTGCCGAGAGTCAAGCCCCCCTCCCCTTCTCCCTTGCCGCAGGAGCTGAGCTAAGGGGCATGTGCTAATCGCTGCGCACAGGTGAAAGCAGCCTTGGGCGCGGGACTTTTCGTTAGCTGTGGTCAGGCTGTCACGGTCGTTGGGTTGGTTTAGGGAACTCAGGGACAGCGCAGCTGTATTTCTACAACAGAGGTTCAGCAGGAATTTGTGCATCGTCGTAGCACTGAACGTGGTAACTGTGGGCTTTAGCCTGCCTGTGCCCTCTTGACTGTAAAGTCCACCTGCCAAGTTCATTCCTTTTTAGACCTTTCACGTAAAGGAAGGATTAAAGACAAGACTACAGATACGGCCTCATAGAAAAGACATTGGTGGAGAGAGAAGCAGGGCAATTTGGATCCTGGCTCTTGTAGTGTGCCCCTCTGCAGGTCATCTAGTCTGCCTGTCCTCATGGTTGCTAACCGAGGAAGGGAAGTGATATTTTTTTGCTTGTTGTGTTGAGCTTTCACTTTCTCTGGAGATGGGACAACATCCTTCTGCATGTTCATGCAACAGTTAATTACGAGCGGGCCCAGCCTTGGCTGGGGCTATGGATAAATCACATGGCATGCAACTCAAATCTCTCTGTTTTCTAATTTAGCATCTGAACAACGCCTGGGAGTCAGCATCCTGCGGGAAGATTGAGGATCAGATGGCTCTGACGGATCAGGCACACAAGTACATGGCCACCTTCCCCACCCGGACTCTGGTGATGTGAAAGGGTTGACGAATAGAGAAGCATTATGATTTTGAGAACACTTCACCTCTGCTGGGAAATTCCTGTTCCTCTGCATGAAAACTTTTCATGAATGGGAGAAGAGCCTATCTTTGTTGTGGTACAACAGTTGGGAGCAGCACAAAGTGCATTTACTCACTCAGCATATATATTCTTGTTGGATTTCACCCAACTTAAGAGTTGTTTGCTTTTTTTAATGATACTTGCCTAAATTATTAGGTATTGAGTTTGAATCAGTAATTAATGATCTTAAGGGCAGACTTATAATAAAGACAATTTTACTTGTACTTTTTGAGATCAAGCAGACTACACCAGTATTGTTATTTCAGTGATGGGCTAACCAGGGGTGGGATTTTGTTTCTTTTTTATTTTTTTTTAAATAATAAAAGAGCAGGTACTCAAACAGATATATTTTAAATCACTGAACAAAATGCATTGGTGTAAAATACTGAAGTGAAAAGCATTACTACAAACGCTTGTCTGTGCAAAAGGGGAAAACTGATCAAGATCATGAATGCTCAAACATCCATGCCTCTTGAAATACTCTTTTCTGTTTTGGTTCTAGACCATAATACATTGCGTGTTTCTGTTGGGAGGGTGGGTAATTAGCTTGCTTTAAAAAATATTACTGTATGAAACATAGATTTATGAGAAAAATTATATTTTTATTCAGTAATTTAATTTTGTAAATGCCAAATGAATACTGTGTTTTGCTGCTACAGACCTTAGTGTGTAGACATGCTGCTAGTGTAAAAGGAGTAGAGCTTTATATGAAAAGAAAACAAATGTTGATGTTAGCTAATTGACTATGCACTAGCGTTTCAGACTTTTTTGTTTTAATTTTTTTACATCATTTATATTTCCCCTCTTTTTTTATAAGCAATATTTTTGAACACTGTTCCTGGGAGATTTTTTTTGTCTGGATGTGTTGTTTTGTTTCTCATTGGTTTGTAACAGCATGCATTGCACCTTCATATGTTTGGGAGAACACTGTCTTGTTCATGTTGTCTCTTTTGTTCCATGTCTAGCTAGTGGTTCCCTAACTTGGGTCTTGTGTACTGAATCAGGTTCTTAGAAATACATGGTTCTTTGTACTGCCATATCAAATCTTTATTGATATGGCAAAACACTGATTTTATTTTATTTTTTTATTGTTTCAATTTTTATAACAGCCTATGAATTTGCTGCCTTAATAGCATTTAGTGCAGCTTCATCTGCACTTAATTTTTTATATGACAATGTACTGCCTTGTAGATAAATAAAGTGTGTTCTTTTTTACTTAAACCGTATGGTCTCCTAATCTTGTTTGTCCTTAGTGTTTTGGGATAGTGTTAAAGGCAACAATCAAGCCAAGAAGGTTTTTCCCAGCACACTTAAGTAAGGAATAGAGTTTTTGCACCCCATAGATAGCCTCAAAATCCTTGGTTCTCATTGATTGCTAAGGAAGTGGAAGGAACACAGCACAAAACAGTAAGTACTGAGCATGTTGTGGTCTCAAGGCACATCTCTAGTGACACCAAAGTCTAGCTCAGCTTCAGTCAGTGGGAGACGTACTGCATCTTTTGTGCAAAACTGCCCTTCTCCCAGAATGTGGCTGATTTACTTTTTCATCTAAGACTGTCAGGTCAGGAACCAATTGAATAAGAGAAAAATATTCCAGAGTTCTTATACTGTAGAACAGGGTTTTTTGCACACTTGTCTTAAGGAAACAGAGGTGAGAACATTCTTTGCATTATGCTGCACCGCAAATAATTGGGCAGACCTGCAGAGCCTCATGCAGCTGAAGTGCTGACAGTCAGCCCTATGAAGCCTAGAGATAAAAGCAATTCCCAACAAAACAAACAAATAGACAAGAAGATGCAACCTGCCAGGAAAAAAAAAAAAAGGCATTTTATTTAGTAGCTTGAAAATACATTGCTGAAATGTAAGTTGATACAAGTACTTGACAGTCAGATTGATATTCATGATGGAAGTGTAGCCATGTAAGGGCTGAGCCCCAGAGGTGCCTCCCAGTCCTTTTTTAAGCTCCTTCCCCAGCAGCCTGCCTAGTCCTCCCAGCTGGAGTCACACACTGGCCTTCACACCATGTCGTGCACAGAAATGGAGGAGAAAAAACGCCTTTTTCACCCTCTGCAAAGGTTCCCTTCTCTGATGCTTTTAGCTCTCAGTGTGAGAAGAGACTGGTGCTTGCTGCAGCCCCCTCCAAACTACGCCTGTCTTTCACCTCTATCCTTCATGCGTGGCTTGGGCTCTCAACCAAATGCCGGGGGGCTGCGGAGAACCAGCCCCAAGGCAGTTCCTCAGGGGTTACCACAGGCAGGACTCTGGAGCTGGGCATGGACTACAGAGAAGGGAAGCCTGTGGGAGTGCCTGCCTGTGCTGAAGCTGTGGGTTCATGCCAGAAAAGGCTTGTGCAAGACGGGAGAGAGCACTGACAGCAGGACTCGATGGAGTGCAACGTGGGAAGAGGGAAAGGCCTGCCTTGAGGCATGCCACACAGCTTAAGCAATGTGTTACATCTTAGGGGGAGAAAAAAAGGGGAAAAAGAAACACCAAGCTTGTAACAAAGTCTTCAAGGCTAAGCTCCTGCGTTGTAGGGCTCCTGTATTAACTGGCTAAGTTTAAGCAGATCATTATCCCAGTGCTGGGAACCATGGAGGCTCAGCCTGCAGGTGCCCAGCATAAAGAGTGGGCTTTTTCCCCACTATGCCTTCAGTTGCTTTAAAACCCATTTTAAACATTAAAACTATTACAATAAGTGTCTTGTTGATGGGCACACTTAGAGCTAATACAGAGGAAAATGTTTCTTTCCCCCTTTCTCATTTTACTGAAAATGCAAAGCACTTTGTAGATTCAGGCTGATTTGCATATGTTTCTTCGTGCCTGTGGTGCTCAGCATGAGTGAAGTGGATCCGGTACCCAGGAACCTGGTTATTTTCCCTTCACCAATACTGGCTAAGTTTCCTTTGCAGCAAAGTGCCACCTCCTACATGTCTTTCTCACACAAATATCCCCATGTGGCTGTGGTCTGCTCACCGTCTGAAATACACATCTTTCAGAGGTCCCAGAGAAGTCCTACTGTCTCGTAAATTCCATCTTGAGCATCGGTCAGGAAACACCCATCCTGAGACAGGTCCCTGTAAATGCTCTCGGTGACAGCTACTTGGCCTTGCAGTGGCCCTTTGCACAGGTGTATGGCCATCCTGGGCCCATGTAGACCTAGAGTAACCTACCAGAATGAAGGGAAAGCAGGTTCAGTCAAGTTCTCATTTAATGGAGAGTAGATATTTGGCTCAAATTCCTATTAACCTTTTTCTTCACTGTAATTATAATTTAATAATGTTGTCAGTGGGAATTCTTTTGATTTCGGAAAAGAATTTAAATTATCATTTCAGCATGCGCCACTAATTAAAAATGAAAAGGCAAAGGAGCCAGGGCGAAAATAAAGGAAAATACTAGAGTGTGAGGTGTTTCCCAGTTAATTCCCTGTAATTCTGCAGTTCACTATGCAAAGAATCCCAGGGGTTCAACTCCCACAGGTCTGACCTATGTGACAACTGTAAATCTAAACTGAAACACAGCCAGAGCTTGGATTGGTTTGGGAAAAAAAATTACAGCTTGAATAAAAAAGCCAGAGGTTGTAGATAGGAGTCAAAATAACAACTCTGCTGAGAGTAAAGCAGAGACCAAGCACAGCATTGAGTATTCTGTAGCATAGAGTGATCCTTCAAAAAAGCCAGAAGGCTTTTTCTTAGCATTTGTAATCTTGATCTTTATCCGTGCCAGCTAAATCAATGGCAACCAACCCTCTCTCAAGCCCACACAGTCAGGCACATAAGCAAAGGGTGTTTCTGTAGCGTTGTGACGAGAGCATCATAATCACCACCTCTTACTCATGCCACATTTGTGTTTCTACCTCAGTCCTGATTTGAGACAGTTACGATGGCAAAGTGCAGAAAAAAAGCCTTGTTCCTAAAAATCTATTTAAAATGTATTGGGGTTTGGGTTTTTTTGTTGGTTGTTGTCTTGTTTTTTAAAGAGTATGTTAAAAATATTTCAGTTTGGGAAAGAATGATTTTGAAGCACTGGTCTGCATTTTGTCTGTGTCCTGTTCCCTAGCACAAGTGGAGTCAGGCAATAGGACGGATGCTGCTCCAGAGTAATGGTGGCATTCTGCCTGGGTGGCCAAGAAAAGACACTGGTCACATCTTTCAATCACCAGGCTAATGTCTTAATTCAAAAGGAAGTCATGTTTCCTGACCAAATATACTTGCTCCCTTTGTTTGCCTCTTTTCTTTGAACTTGGCTTTGATGTCTCAGCAGTTTTCACTGAAGGCCCTACTACCAGCATAAACTTGTTTGTGACTTTTTTTGCTCTTGGTGACTAATGGAAGTAAGATAATGAAGAGAGACCATAGAGGTCCAAATTCTGCCTTCAGCTGTATTTGCAAGCTGGCAGTGGTTATACAACTCATTGTTAAGGGCTGGAAAATATATTCACTCTGCTATTATTTTTCCATAAATTATTTGTGGGGTTTTTTTTATTTTTTATTTTTACAATCCCTCTTGATACATTTCTAGAAGGCATTTTTCCAATCTATTTGAGTATCAGAATAATTGCTGGCTTCTTAATTGTTTTGCAAAAGAGCGTCCCCTTCTCAGACTGCACAGATCCTCATTTACAGCCTAGCTTGACTCACACCCAAGGAGATTTCGTTTCATGGGGAAACAACTTTTACTACTTGATTCAATCACTACCCATTGCCATAGCTCCAAGATGTGCTCTGCACACACATCTGTCTGAGAACTGAAGAAGACGAAGAAGAAAGTTTCAGGAAGCTCTGCCCAGCCAGGTTTCTACACTAACCATAGAGACCACCTTTGCATCTCCCGGTTCCTGCCAGCCCAGCTGCAAGCCTGCTATGGCCCTCCCAATGCAGGCAGTCCCCAAAGAGCTTTGACAGGGTGCCTGCAGGTGTGCTTTCCTGCCTGCTGCCTCTCTTTCATGTTTCATTAACTCTCTCATCAGCGTAGATCAGTACAGGAGTTATCTGAAGGTGCAGGGAGGCCGTAAGTATTTCTGTGATGGGTTTTTGATATCTGTGTTCCTACCAGATCAAGACAGACCTCTGATGTGCTGGCACAACCTTCCTATGCAGATAAAGGTACTGCTAGCCTGTGATGCCAGCTGGGAAATGGAACTTTGCATGGGGTTAGAGTTCCTACCTGCCCAGCCAAGCCTCACTGCAGCAAAGAATTAAACTGAGAAACAGCCATGGTTTGTTGCAAAGGCCTAAAATATCCTTCAGTGAAATAATAAAGAAAAGAGATGATTGTTTGCTTTGCTTTCCTGCTCTGGTCTGCTGACACTCGCCATCCCCTCTGCTCTCCTACCTGCTTCAACTCTGTTTTTGCAAGGCAAACACCCCTGAAGAGGTCTGCCCCAAACCCTGCTGGAAATAAGTCACTCATCGCCTTGACAGCAGTGAATCCAAACCCATGCTTGGTCAGGGTGAAGGACATTGGTCATTTCCCTGCCCATGGCTGATGGGCTCCTGCCACTCCCACTTGGGTTGGTGCTTCTGCTATCCCCAGGTTCAGGATCACCTTCACTGAAAAGAGAGCTCTGGCTGTATCTCAAGTAACATCCTCCAGTCAAGAAGGAACACAAAAGCCTTTCACTGGAGCTGATTTGCCCCTGGCTGGGAGGCCCACCAGCAATTAGCAGGACAGGCCATGTTATTCCCAGCTTTGGCACCCTCTCAGCAGCTGCCCGCCTGCCCAGGATGGGGATGAATTCTTCTGCTACCTCATAAGGGTCCCACAGTGGCACCCCAGGAGCAGCAACTCACAAGCTCACCTCCTGAGCTGACACTGATGCAGACACAGCTTTAACTTTCTTTAATCAAAGAGGTTAGAGTAATTCTTTCCTTGACAACCTCTGATTTGTGGCCACATCCTCTAACAGAAAACCCATAACAAATACAAACACAGTTTGTCTGGTGATAAGCTACAGAACTGATGTGATAGTCATCCTTCCATCACACTCTGAAACATACGGCTTTCTAGTACGAACCTTCATTGCATCCAGTTGGCATAGATATTGTTTGGATCTCAGAATAAGACCAAATATGATGAGAGAGGAGTGAACCTGACACACACCTGAACCACAACTTTGCCACAGGCCATCACAAAGCAGCAAACATGATGATTAACATAAGACGCTGAATTATTCTGGTGCCCCCCTCCGCCTCCCTTGTTAACTTGTCACTGCCAAGTTTTGCTGTGCTGTCTCTTTGATATCCAAAAACATCTTGTTACCGTCCTCTCTGGCAATTGATCAATCAAGCAACTTGACAGCTTGAATGGAGTAAATGTGAAAATTTGTTTGATACTTTGGTTTGCCTTCCCATCAGTGGTACAAGTTCTTCTTCCTTTCTCTTCAACATCCATAACTAATTTTTTTCAAAGTATTTCCAGTAACAGAAATCCACTTTTGTCTAGAGCACAGGAAGTTTTTCCGTAGGCTGAATGTCACAAATGTGTGCCTGTACCCTCTTGAAGCCAGTGCTGAGGATGCTACAGCTTCATCCTTGCTATCCCCAAGCAGGTTTTCACATCCTAATCCAACCTTTCCAGTAAAACCAGGCTCTGTGGAAGAAGGAGAGCCCAGCTGCTATGCATGTAAGTTTGGACTAACTAGATTTCTACTGACTGTGTACACAGGCTGGCCAAGGTCACCCTAGTTCTGGAGCAACATTCAGGTGCTACAGTGCTGAGGATGTTACGAGAAGCTGCATGTAGAATAACAAAATCAAGCAACTGAGTGTGCTGCCCTTGCAGTTTCCAAGTCCTTGAATCTTGTGAGGACATTTGTGTTCATTAGAGAGAGGCTGCAAGTCAGCAAAACCAGCAGCACTGACTTCCCTGAGAGGTGATAGTTTTCCTTTACATTTACTTAGGCTAAGTAAGTGTATGCAAATATATTTGTGCCTTTCTCTCTCCCTCTCTCTACATATACTTACTTGGTCTGTTAGAAATAAAGGAATGACATTTTATTAAGGAGGCCCAAATCCCAACCAGCAGTCTGAATCTATCATAGGCTGTATATCATGTGCTTGGGTCATGGAGACTCTTGGCCACCAGCACAAAAAAATCATAAAGGACAGAACACAGACAAACAACAGATTCTACACTCAGAAAAAGAGAAAACCATCCAAACAAGAAATTGCTGTGAGAATGTCTTCTGTGATGAGAACTGAAACTGCAAGTCACTGGTTTTCATTGAAAGCAATGCAACCAAGAGTCTGAAATCAGTCATGTCCCCCCAACTGATGAGTCGTCTGAAAATCTGCCTCCTTCCAGAACACATGGATCCTGAGATTTCTCAGCTTCTTCATTTGTGATCACAGACTTCTGTAAAAGGTTGGTTCATGATTAAAATCAAATTAATAATAATAATAAAGACACCATGGAAACAAACACACACTGAAGTTGTCTGGCATGTTTTCTTTTCCCCAGTGAATAATGGATTAATTTTTGAATTTATGCTGCAAGTGATTTCACAAAAAGCCTTTTATCTAAGAAGTTAGGTTGCCCAGATACATCACACTTTAGAGTGGACTGGAAATAATTTCACAACCATATTTTAACCTAATTCTTCCATGCCTACTGCAAGAGTTTCCAGCCAAGTCAATGGAAGTAATCATGTGAATAACACACACAGGTTTCGGCCTGAAAATCTCTGCCACCCTCATTTGTGGGTCAAGGTTGGCCTGCTTGGGGAAAAGCACAATGCAGTGCCAACAGTGAATGGCCTTTACATGGTCCATTTCCAAGAGATACAATGATACCACCAAACCACCAGGACTGCATGCACATAATGAAAAGTGACAATGCAGTCAGTTGTGAAGGATATAAGACAGCCATGGTAGTTAGGGACACATTTGCATAATCACATTAACTTTAAGGACCTACTTTAAAATTGACCTAACAATAGCTGTCATTGTTTAAAACCACAGCTGTCCATGCCGATCGGACAACATGCTCGGACAACTTGTGTTGCAGCCATCTTCTTCAGGAGGATTTAGAAAGTTTGACTGAAAAAACCACGGGCTCCAGGACATCCTGTGAATGTTTGGCCTCACAATGTGGCTAGGGTATCTGAGAATCCACAGCTTTCAGGGCTGCACAACTGTTGCATTTTCATTGGGACTGATGTAATTTATGACACAGCTTTATTTTTCAGAATTGTTCATCAAGGTCTCATGAAAAAGCACACACAAGATTACTTCTTGGCTGCTAAGAATATTACAAAACATGAATAGTCTGAGCCCTGGTTATTTTAGGCTTGAGCAAGTTACTGCTAATATTTGAAAAAACATCAGAACTTGTACTCCAGGCATGACAATACAGTCACAGGTTCCTCCTACACGCAGGGAAGAGTGAACCATTTTCATCTTCATATGTGTCTTGCACAATCATTGTCCACCACCAAATTGCTGATGTTCAGCCAAAAATGTACCTGGTGAATGCTCCTCAGTAGAAAAAATATTCACGTAAATCACCAACACATTTAGGGCAGTTGGCCATATACAAAGTTCTGATGAAAATCTAGATGCTTCAGAGCCAAGATTTCTTTTTCTTGTTCTGATTTTAGAAAGGCAGCCTTGTCCACCTTTAAAAACATGTTTATTTTAAGTATTTTCAGGATTCTCAGACAATCAAGGTGGTACTGGATTAGCTGCAGGGAACTCAGGGTTTCAGTTACAGTGTGTCTTCTTTGAATAACACTAACCACAGGTAGGAGAATGACTAGAGCACACACTCTAGAATGGAAAACAAATAAAGAGAAATATCGAAGAAAAAAAAAAAGTGTTGTAGCAAAAATGGTTCAGCCCTTTCTGAGAATGAGGTTGAGGAAAAACTCGTTTCTCCTTGCCCTAGTAGGCCTAGTTAGCATAGCATGAGTCTGTGAACTTTAACTGACTTTTTCCTTTGCATTGCATATACTGTGATTAAAAACCCATTTAGGCTCCCCACTGTCATTTGGTCTTAAACCATAATAGCCAGTTAAAATATTCTTACATTGGTTTCAATTAAGAAGCTCTCCTGCCTTTACACAGAGGATTAGGGACTTGAACTTTTAAGCAGGAGTATCATTTGTGACTTCATTTGCACAGAAGCACCACAGGCTCACCTCAGTTTGGCAGCTCCCCTTCTTGAGACCTCTTGGGCAGGACACACTGCCCATCTGAGGGTATGGGGACTGCTGCTGGTCATCTGTTACCCTGCTCCTTGCTGTAGGGGTCGATGCAATGTCACACAGGGGCTCAGCTGAGCTGCCTTGGTCTCTGTGAGGGGCTCCTGCTGTCCCCTCACTAAGCCTGCACGGGAGAGATGAGGGTACCCAACACAAATGTAGAAGGAGGGTATAATGGCAAGTTGGAAGCAATGGAAATTATTGGCTAGGAGCCAGATGTAAATGTGTGTATGAATGTGCGCACACACATAAATGTGACTATGTAATTAAGATTAGTATTGTAATGAATATACAGAAAAGTGGGGAATGAGGGGAGAGTGAATTAATTGGATGTCAAACCTCAATTCTGGCTCCCCTAACTTTGAAGTAGTGCACTCCCAAGTCTTAATGATCTTTTAATTTATACTTTAAATGATAATTTTACCTTTTGATTATTCAAAAGATGGGCAACATTTGACACCAATACTTTGCATTTAAGCAAACTAATTGAAAAGATGCAAATGCCTTTACTGAACAGATACGCAGAATGCCCTTCTGCATTAAGCGCAGGTAAAGTGAATAAACATATTAATATAGGCAAAGCTTCATAACCACACTCTTATTTATATTTTAGGCACTTAGTTAATTATGAAGATCATAATTTATTCCTCATATTCATATCTAATCATAATAAGGCTACTGGAACAGTTCAATAGCATTACAAGAGAACTGCAGTTAGAGCAAAGATAGGGATGAGATCTGTGAAACTTCTTCAGAAATACCTATGCTGTTTCAGCACTTTGCAGTTTCAGCATTTTACTCTTTCAGTACTTCACTCTTTCAGTACTTTAGAAACCTCTGTACTTTAGTATTAACAGAAAATACAGCTTCATATTGATTAGGCACATGTAATTTTCCCACACAAAGGAAACCCTCAGAGGTGAGTACAGTTAAAAGGAAAAATGCAGTGTTTGTGCACTATGGTCTTCTAACAGTCAAAATAAACCTTTGCAAGGGAAAATTATTTGACACCTTCATTTGATTTTATTCTAGGCATCCAAAGACCTATGGCAGTCCCTTTAAGTTAAGTCAATGTCAGGACTCATTATGTAATTTTTACTTTTGAAAATCAGCATTGTGATACTCATACAATCCTATGGATTTGGTTATTACTGAGGAACATGGTTTTGTTGCAATGAGGTAACTAGGTATTTTGTCATACAAAAAGTTGTGTATAGCTTTGTGAGGGGATCCAGGATTGAATGGGCAGTTTTCATTTGTCAATATGGCAAAGATGACATTAGTAGCTCTGGGATTTCTGCCTAGAAAAAAATCTTAATATTTCAGAGGTGAGACTAAAATGTGTAAAGCACAAAGGGCTGAACTAGGGAATCCATTAATGTGCTCAGTCAGCGGAGTATCAAACCATTCCTCATCATCAGACAGGTCCAGTACTACCTGTCTATAAAAACTATTTCTACATTCACACTACAAAACTCATGCCATTAGATGCCATTCCCAGAGCAAACTTGCATTCAAGCCCATTCAGTGAGGACTAAAAACAAAGCTTTGCCAGGTGAAAGGCTAACAGCAAAACAGCACAGCATTCAACTCAGGCCTTCTCCACTATCTCGGCCCATCCAAAATCTGTACATTCACTTTCCTCACCACTATTTGTTGATGGATTAGAGTATTTCAGGTTTTGGCTCCACCATTTTACACAGACTATACCATTTAAACTAAATGCATGTCTGCATTGGAGAACAATTTGAAATAACTTGAAAACTACATGGAGTATGAGCTCACAGTAACACAAAATTGTCCTGTTACAAATAGCACCTATGGTAAAAAATACAGACTGTAAATGTAACATTAAATCTGTCCTCTGTAAAACAAAATCATTATTAGTGCATCTGGATGTAAAATGTAGCATATGAATAGGATTGCAACTGCTTTATGTAACTCTCCATACCGAAGAAAACAGTGAGTCATTTATCTTAATGATGCCAATATTCTGCCAAACATAAGATAAAACTGTGGAGTGTGGATAGAAGGTTCAGAAACCATTCAAACACCATGCAAGTTCTCATCAGCTATCAGGAAAAGTAACTCATTTACTACAGCGTCAGACAAGGTTTACAGGGAGAGCAATATTTTTATTAGACTACCTGATACAGCTTCTTAGATCAATGGTTGAACTAATGCAGAGATATTACAGACTTTGATTTTCCCTGCAGCAGAAAGCATAACCTTATTTGCACCCTTAGGCAATCACAGGCACAAGAGCATTCACTAATTACATGACACACACATGACAAAGTCTTGTCCCATGACTACATATGAAAGTAGTGGTGCAAAATGAGTACCAGCAAAACCTCCTACACAAAGTTAAATGTGGCAGTAACCACAAATCAGAGAGTTTAAACAGCACAGATGCATAGGAGCACACTGTGTGTGTACTAAACCAGGTAAGATCCTCAGTCCAAGTCTTATCCTATTTTGCCTGACACAGCAGGTGGTGGTACCTGTTGCTGTAGAGACAGGTGAGAACTATTTGAAAACCAGCTGGGTGTTTTCTTCAGTGATGGAAAAGAGGCAAAGACATTCTTTTTGGGGTGCTGCATGCCTTGACATGCGAGATTTGGTTAATCTTTCTTAATACCAAATGTTATTTTGTAGTCAGCTACCTATGTTATACATATAAGTATATACTGTTTAAAGACAGATTAGCATTAGAAGGTCACAGGCAGCTCAAAATAAAATTATGCAAAACCAACCCAGCTACCTCCTCCAAAGTCCCCCCATACTTCATTGCAATATGCATCTGGGTTATTTTCAGCTGCTGTAACTCACTGATCTCCATTTAGCAACTTCTGTATTTTTTCCTCTTTTTATGTGGCATTTTGAAGGTGTGGGCTTATAGAGCAGTGATGTAAAACAACAACCCAAGAAAACAACCTAAATTAAGCATCTTTTCATATCACTGAAAAAAAAAAGAGGAAAAAAAAATCAGATGTCATTTGCTTCTGACAGTATTTTCAAAACCCACACAAACAGTGCATAACTCTTTAATTTTTCCAATGGATATTTTTGGGTTTTCCCACTGCTAAAAGCCCTTTCATGGAGGTTATTATCCTGCAAGGCTTATGTTCCACTCACATTTAAATATCTCAGTTCTTAATACTGCTATTTACCTATTGTTTATTCCTATCACAGCACCAGTCAAAAATGTCAAGGAGAGCCTTATTGTATGACACAGTGTAGCACAATCCCAGAAAATTCCCATTGGGTTAAGCAGAATTTGCTGCTATGAGGATTATTTAATGGTATTGTATTGTTGCCAGAATAGATCTCGCACCTTCAGAGAGTCCATGCTGCTCACAACAGGCAATGAAGGCACCATCACAAGCAGGTGGGACTATTTACTTTCATCATACACTAACTAGCATGTCGACTATTTACTTTCATCATACACTAACTAGCATGTCATGACATAAATCTATAGGGTATCTGTGAGAACTTCTTTCACAAGCATATATCAAGCTGTACAGGTAGATCTGCCAAGCACTTCTTTGCCTTGCTTTGGGTTATCAGAGGAGCTACAACAGCTCCTCTGTCGAGGAACTACAGTAGTGATATGGAATGGTATGTGTTACACGGGGGTGGCTTGTCCCTTCAGTTATGGTCAATCAGTTTGGGATTCCTTCTATGCTTCCACTTTAAAAAAAGAGAGGGAAAAATCTGCACCTCTTTCTTTAGAGTGGAGACCTCCACACAGTGGTTAGACACATAGGCAAGTGCAGCGTGCTTTGTGTTTTGCCGTGTTCTGTGGAAATTCAATCACTTTGATCCCTGAGGAGGTGAGACGGAAGTTGGTCTTCACCATTTAATTTTTTTATAGATAGCAAAGTCCATCCTTCCACCTGCATCCAAAGCACTGAGGCAGCTGCCAGAACAAAGCACAAGAGAGGAATAGTTGACCAGAATCTATCTGAAATTGCCAGCATACAGGTGCAGTCTTGTTTTTCATCTCAGTTGCAGCAGTCCCTAGTGACTATCAATGTTTTACTGAGACTAGTTAACCCTTTCTTTGCCTAGAAGGGATCAGAGAAAAAACCCCAACCAGCCAACCAAACCAAAAAAATGCCCAAACCACCAACTGGCCAAACAAGAATAAAATTACATGAGTAGAGAAATGCAAGAATCACACCTCATCCAGAACTGTGCTACAAATAAAAAGGTTGCTACAGAAGTAAAAAAGCAACAGCAAATCCGTAGGAAAAATCTGCATCTTGGGATTGCTGAGATAGTTCCAAGGTTAGCATGTTACTTCTAACACCTGAAGGAGGTGGTAAAGATAAGCAGAGAAATCACCTACTGCTGAAGCACCGCCAACTCCTGAGCGTAAAGGAGTAATTGTTAAACAAGGAATAGTAAAACTGAACAATAAACTTGGATAAGCACTGCGGACAGGAAGTCAGCAAATACAAACAACTGAAGCAAAAGATAAGACTTTGAGGAGAGATAAGAATTCCCAAAGCTGTACTTTGCCTGAGCCGTCAACATTAAACATTCCTTCAGATCCTCAAGGAGAAGTGGTGGCAGAGGAATCTTATGAGGAAATCCAAGTGCAAAAGGCAGGACTGTTCCCTGACGTGGTACCTTGTGCTCCTTCTCTGTCTGGTTGTTCGAGTCCTAAACTACAGGCTTTCACTACTACCCTGAGGAGATGATCGCATAATCCCAGTGTTAGGATTTTTCCATTTACATGTAGCCTAAGTTTTGCTTCTCATTTTCATCTCATTCCTGCTATTTATACCTCCTTCCATTAAAAAGAAAATGTCCATTGCTATCATTTGTGTATTATAAATATTTACCTCATTTTCACACTCCAATGAAATCACAGTCATTAACAAAGGTATACTTAGTTCTCTGACATCCTCTGTGGAAGACACCCACCAGTAGTGGTAGAGCTGTTCCAAATACCTCCAGCCCTCCAGGGCCAGGCTCACCGCAGTGCCTGCAGAGAGGGAAAGGTCCTTGTTTCTTGCTGCCATCACCTAATACCTCAACATGCCCCTCTCAAAATGCACTGGTCTTTTTTCCCTTCTCCAACCACACGCAGAGCACGTCTAACTTCACTAGCAGTGAAGATTCTTCTCTTGCAAAAAGTATAGTTGGTCCAGGTTGCTTTTTCCCCCAACTTCAGTTTTTCCACAGCAGTTTGAATTAGACTTAACGGCCCCTCTGATGTGTCACAAACATTGCAGCTTCCTACCCACCACCAAAAGCTGAGCGATGGCAGGACAGAAAGGTCAAACAGAGGCAACATCTGGGGTTGTTTTTACCTTCATTCTTTGGCGCCTAAGTTTCCATGGTGGAGAGTTCATAAGGATGCTCTACAGCTGCTCTCCAGCTGTGACAAAACCCAGACTCAGCTCAGCCAAAGCTTCTGTAGCTGTAAATAACATGGTTTTGGTAAACAGAGAGTAATACATAAGACTGGGATGGAAAAAGGGGAAAATGGGTGGCAAATTCTCAGTTGTGCTGGTACAGCAGGAGTTCAGCACTAGTGTCAGAGCTGCGGAACCCTACCTGACTCACTTCAAACAAGCCAGCTCAAAACACTTCACCAGCTCAGAGCTGGGGATTCTTGAGCTGTAGTCACATGCCTGGCCCTGAGCAAAACAGCCCACTCTGACCCTCAGCAGAAGGGTCAGGGAAAGCAATGACTCCGAACCCAAGAGGTCTGTCACAGTGCTGGAACTGCTGGAAAGCCAGGCTGTGATGCAACACTTTGGCAATCACCAGCTATGCTGCAGTAAAACTTGCACGTGTGTTCCAGTTGTGCCTTCTCTAGCGCTTGCTTTGAAGAATGCCACGTGCAGGCCCAGTGAAAGGGATAAAACTCCCTTGCCAGGACACTTCAACAGCAAGTTTCAGTTGTCTATAAAAATAGAATATACTCTTGGAAGGTATCTCAAGTGGTCATTATGTTCATCCCCATGCTTTTAGGCAGCATCAAGCCTAAGAAGCATTTCTGCAATGGATATGTTTAAACCTCTTCCTGAATGTCTGCAGTGGTGGAGATGCCCAGTTTCTTCAGACCTCTCTGCCCTTCATGCATTGTTTTCTCAAATACTTACTTGAATCTTCCTTGCTGCAGTTCAAGCCTATTCTTTTTCAATCAGCAAAATCATGGAGAATAGATTGCTATTTTCCTCTTTGCTGCAGTGTTAATAATATTGACAAATAATCATCCCCTAATGAAACAGAATGGCATTTAGAAATATCAGCCATTAGGGGCCTTCAGCTGAAAGGCAGATGAATTATGACAAAACCTGCTCTCTTAAGTTTAATATTTCTGGATTTAACTGGATTCACACTGCTAAATTGAAATTCCACAGCAAATGGAACCCTAGGCTTGCAAAACAACTTCCTCCCATTTATAAATCATATCACTTTGCATGTATTTGAATGGTCAAACATCTCTTTAGTCCCTGGAATTATTTGTTCTTTCATTAATGGAGACTAGATGAAAGCTGCAGATAACAGCTCATAGTGATTGAACATAAAGTAAAACCCCTTTATTGTAAAGGATTTGCAGCCTGAGCACCATGGCAATAATCTAATGATGCCAAAACTTGGATGCCCTTCAAATGCTCCAGAACAATAGGTGCTGCCAGCATGACCTACACGAGGTACCAGCGACTGCAGCCAGACTCTGCCACCATGGGCAAGGGCAGCGCCCCAGGGGCACCCAGGAAAGGCTGTGCATGCAGAGAGCTGGGCAAGGGGCCAGCACTGCTCAGGCCCAGCCTCTCGGGGCTCCTCTGTCTGATTTACACCCGCTGAAGTCCAGCTGCTAATACTCAGGCAGAAGTGAATCAGAGTCCTTTTCAGGGTATTCCAGAGCAGTGAAGTCCAGCAGCACACACAGACTTCAGTGAGACTTGCCCAGCAATGAAGCCTATAAACATTTACATTTGCAGAACTTCCACAACTTGAAAACTGACAGGGGCTCAGCCTGAGTAAGAGACGTGGGATGGAAGTTGTCCCTAAAGCTGCTTGAGCATTTTGGTCAGACAGTAAAGGAGCCTTCCTGAGGGCAAGTGTGCAGCACACTATGGACAATTAAATACATTAATTGTGTGCATTCAGCTGTACATCAGCAGTGTCTTCAGAAAAAAATGTCCAGCTTCTGTCATTTGACACCAAAACCCAAATTATTTGAATGACTGGTGGGATTATTCAATGTATGTGCCACAAAATCCACATGTGCTTTGTGTAGCATACAACTAAAACACTGCTGAAGCAACTACATTTTGCAAGCGAAAAGTGGTTTCTCAGACTAATACTTGGAGTAGATTTGGTGCTTTCAGAGGGTTTGTGGGAATGGGAAAGGGTAGGGAAAATAACTGAACCAAAACATGGTGTAGTTAATTTCCTGACTATTATTTCCCTCCTTTCCGCCAAATGGTTGCATTCACTGACTACATAATTTCCTGAACAGAAATCTTGTTAATTCTGAGTTGTGGAGAAAGAGTCCCCCATTGAGAAAAAAATGTGAGAACATTACAAACTGTTCACTGACTGGGATCACAAAAGAAGTAAAATGGACATGAAAAAGGCCAAATTCTTCAACAATGAAACATTTCCGGCTGGACCATGGTATTTATTTTAGTTTAAACATATTGCTCAATGAATTAATGAAATGAAGGTGTGTATGACAGGACGCAACAGAAATACCATCCCCTACCTACAATCGTCATATGAGGCTACATATTTTTTAAAAGCCTAAGAGGTCACAGCCTTTATTAGTCCCATTTCAATGTAAAGACACTTCCCTGCCTTAATGAGAGACTGCTTACAGCTAACATAAATACTGGAATTGCAGCATGACCCCCCCAGTCTATTGATATGGCATTATTATCTCACGTACTATAAAATAAGCAGGGTCTTTTCAACTACTTTTTAACACATTTATGTTTTATTATCAAATCAACATATGCTGGGCAGGCATTCCTGTTTGTGGCGGACAGCAAGTTAGGTTGCTTGCCAGCTTATCCAGCACTTATCTTCTCTATCTGTTTTGATGGTAATTATCACTTTTGAATGTAAGACACCTGAGGGGAAACGTAACCTCTCTTTCCTTGCCATGGAATATACTTCAAGACTTTCAGTTTTTCTGGCCAGACGCCCATCTCAGATTTTTGGAGCTCCAGTGGGGCTTGCTGTACTATTATAGCTGCTAGCAGAGCGTGCATTGTAGTAAGTTATAGTGTCCAACTACAGTCGAATAATCCACCTTTACAAACAAAGGCCTTTTCCAGAGCTCTTTCCTCTCATGCCTGATACTGCCAGTTCCCAAAATAAAACAATCAAAATTGCCTATCTAAGCCATAATACTGAAAAACATGAGCTTACAGTGTATTTAGAAAAACCCCAAAAAACAAACAAAACCAACAAACAAACCTCAAAACTTAGTCCCACCATAAGTATGGACTATTTTTCAGCTACTGACTGAGTCATAGGTATGTGACAGCTAAACTTTTAAGACTCTCTTAGACAAGTGCTTGAGGACTGTACATTGTCAAGGCAGTCTTACACAGATTAACTCTCAGGCTTAACTCACAGGAGAAATATTAGTACCTCCAGCTAAAGACAGGGAAATTGAGGTGGAGGTTCAATATACCCAAGGCCATGCCATAAATCATTGGAACAGTACAATCAAAACTGAATAGCCACAGGCTCATCAGTTCTGGAGACAGATTCAGGGTCAGGATTTTTGCTCCAGATAGAGATTTATGACAGAAGAGATAATGAATAAAACATTTTCACCATAATTTTCTTCTCAAAGAATGGTTGTTATGCACCAACACTGATCTAGTGAGTCTTACAGATACTGTTTCAGAGGAAGAAAAAGGCAACTAATAATAGTATACATCATATAGAGAAAGAAAGGAACTATATGAACATCTAATTTGAATGGACCCAGAAATACTTCCTTTTGCTCCATCACACTGCTGTAAGATAAAACTAAGCTTGTCCATGAGAGAGAGAGAGAGAGAATATTAGACAAGTTATCAATGAAATCATGCAGACATAGATTGTACCAAGCAGAGCTGCCTTACTTCATGCTTTCTGCAAAAATCTATGCAAGGTTAAGCATCCTTATTTTGCCTCCCATTCCTTATCTCTTCTACAGTAACAAATCCAAACTCTTGCATATTCTTCATAAATTTCTAAGTCTCATCACCCCCACTGCTGTTCCTGACTCATCTTCAGTTTGCCTGGAGGCTTCAGTATTAGGTGCCCAAAACTAAAGCAAAGTATTCCTGCTGAAGAGTCACCGGCATGACTTGGAAAGAAATAATCATCTCCAGTTCTTACACATTTCAACCCTGCTAATATTAACACTCAGATGACCTTTTTTCAAACAGATATAGCTTGTTGTTGGTTCACTTAGTTTGTCACCTTTCACACTTTTCTGCAATAAAAATGAAAAGCTATTTTATGTTTTTGTCTTTGGTTTCTTCTTCCTCTAACAAAAATTTTACTGGCTGCTATTTTACTGATTCACAACATTACTTCCATTTTCCAAAATAATTTTTAATTCTGAGCACGTCCTGCAAACAGCCTGCAAACTCCTGGAGTCACGCACACATTTTATAAATACTACTACACCGTACAGCTCATTAATGGAAATAGTGAATAGAAGTGACAGAGAACTGACCTCAGGGACCTCACTTGCAATATCTCCCTGGTTTGATAACTAAACTTGGATAACTATTTTTTGAATGCAGCTTTTCTTTTTTAATTAGTTATGCATCAACTCCTTGTGATAGTTTCATCTAGACCATATTTCCTCCTCTTTGGACATAAAAAAATATCATATATGACAGTAACAAAAAATCTTACTGAAATCAAAATTTATCACACTTATTATGTCCTCTTATTCACTTACACCAGTTTTACCAGCAAAGAAGCAAACTCATTCAAGTATTCAACATCAGTACTTTTCATACAAATATTTTTCCTGAAAAATGGTTTTTAAATAAGCATAGAAGTTCTTTGTGAAAAACTGTCAATGTTGTCAAAATTTCCTATGACAATGTAATTCTACTGTTTTCAAAATTATTGTAAAATCACTGCTGGTAGTTTTGAGTAAATACTGATAGAACCTAGCTCAGGTTAATGAATTAAGTCATTGAGTATTTAGACAACAATTTCAGATTAAAGTTAACTAAACTCATTTCAGTTGAAAGTCACAAAACCAGCTGTAGATTAAATCTAGCAAAGTGGAAAGAAATAATAATTTCAACATCTCTTGACAAACCATTTCCTTGGTTTTCAGAGAGCACTAAGATTCCAGATCATAACTTTCAATTCAGCTTTCCATAGCATTTCCAAATGCTTTTCTTCCTAGAGCAGATACTTCAGCACTTAGGTCAGAAGCAGCAAAAACCAGTTCTACTCACACCTTCCTAGACAAAGAAAGTTATAATGGTAGCGACAAAT
This sequence comes from Grallaria varia, assembly GCA_013396735.1. Taxonomy (NCBI): domain Eukaryota; kingdom Metazoa; phylum Chordata; class Aves; order Passeriformes; family Formicariidae; genus Grallaria; species Grallaria varia. The sequence goes on from VWZG01008904.1 coordinate 221,738, forward strand.
CACCAGCCAACTAACCTAAAGAAAAAAGCCAGCCTTCAAAAAGGCCGATGCAAAACAAGGCAGCTATATCAATATTTGCACAAATTTGTCCAGGAGTGAATAAATTCTTTGAGCTACACAAGGCATGAAGAAGTGAGTCACCCCGGGGATGGATGGCAGGGTGTCCGTCAGAGATAAAAGCGGCGTTTGATGCCCGGGCATCTGGCATGCTGCCACCCATCCCATTTCTCCATTTCAGCTGGAGTTTTACAGAGGAGGCAGGAGGCCAGCAGGGAACTGAAGGCGGCTGGGAGGGAGAATGGGAGCAGCACCACAAATTGCGTGTCCCTCCAGGAGTCCTTAATCCCATGTGACATGTGCCACTGCTTACAAATCCGCATATAGCCAGGCCTGTTTTCCACACTGCTGCACTATGCAGAGACTACCAGTGCTCTGCTTAAGTGGTATTGCACTTCTCTGCTGGTATTGCACAGCTTCAAATGACAAGCAAATTCTCTTTTTCTGACTGAGTTCTTACTCAACCTGCAAGATTCAACCTGATGCTGCAAGATGTATTCATGCCAAGAGACTCCAATTCATGCAAGAACTCTGCAAGTGAGCTAAACCAATATTCAGCATCAGTTTCAGGCACAAACACATGCAGCTTCAAATTTGTCCTACGACATTGCGGATTCCTAAGAAAGTAGGTATCTAAATTGAGCTGACTCTAGCTCTAGGAAAAGATGGCAGCATTCCAGAAAAGCATACCAACAGTTCAAATGGATTAGGAACAGGTTTCTTCAATGATACATAGATAAATTTCCAATAAGTATTACCACACATTCAAAGAAAAAAAAAAGATACCCCTAAACATTAACAGATGTTACAGCACTGATCTTAGCCTGGGAAGCTGGTGAAGTTCAAATAAGTCAGTGAAACCCCAGTCTACAAAAAGACCAATCCTTGACAGTGTTTACCCAGTGTGTCAGCCATGATGTGCTGAACTAGTCACTCTTTCGTCTCCTTAAAAATGTGTTCTTAGAACAAGCAACCTGAGCTGAATATTAGGTTTATCCTCTTTGGTGGCAGGTCCCATAAGTACATTTAGACTGAAAGAGATTTGAGCCTTACAGCTTTCTTCTCCTAGTTTTTCATGGCTCAGGAGAAATCTTTCTTGGTAGTGGTATTGGTAGTGGCTGTCAGCATTACTAGTCCTGTATCGCCTTCTGTTTCTCTGGCATGAAAAAACACCAGTGAAGGCTAAGTATTGTCAAAAATATTAGCTCCCCTGACAAAGCAAGCTGAATCAAATTGTTGCCATGTGACAGCACAAACCATCAGAAATTGTATCTTAGACCATGTCTACATAGGTCTCTGTCCTTCAACACAGAACCTGACCAACAACCAGAGCCTGAGAATTATCAGACAACTTTTTCCATATGAATTCAGGCTACTTGGGGATCTAACTGGAGGCAGCCAAGTTTGTGCCCATTGTCCTATGAACCTGATGTCAAAAACACTGCCTCAAGTAAGTCTCAACAAGAGCCAGGTGCCCAGGTTTCCAAATGTGATGTGTAAACCCACACTATTTTGTTGCTAAACAGTAAAAAGGGCAAATTGCCAGAGACACTGGGCTCAAAGAGCTGCCATTGAGGGCTTTTTCCACTTTCAGAGCAAATCTAACCCTGGCTGAAAGAACAGCAAAAAAAAACAACGGTATCTACCACTTCAATCAAGCATGAGGCAAAAGTGCTGTCTAGAGCTTTCACCCTCCTTCCCTGTGCCGACTCGGTAATTGGCACACCTTGCTGAGGAGCAGGAATCTTGAGCCTTGGCCCTGCTCAGTACCAACCCCTCTCTGAGGAGGTGCCCCTGCTCTGAGACGTGAGAGTGCCCTGCTGCCTGATGATGCTGTGGGCAGCCCCTCTGCTTCTCATCCAAACCTTCAGATACAGGCAACAAATGTGGAGTTTGGGTTCTAAACTGGGAATCCTGATTCTGGAATGTTTCTTTAGTGAATAGGACCTGCAAGGCTGCACCCTCCAAAAGGAAGAAAGCCAGCGGAGGGCCATGTGTTGCTCCACATTTCTGCCTATCTCTGCTAATCCATGATGCATCACCAAGGAAAGTCACCCCAAGATATTTATTGCTCTGTAGTGTTCTGGCTCAGTTAAGAGAAAAGCCTTTTTCAGTTGCCATCCGTTGTAACCTGGGCCTGCCCAGCTCTGGTCCTGTTGTTGGTTAAGGAGGGATGGCAGAAGCCCTTGGCCACACTGCACAGCACATTTACTGCCCCTTCTGCCCTTTCCCTGATGTCACTTTTTTATTATGACATCATACCAAATCACAATGGGGATTAACCACCCCCGTGTAAGCTTATTATAGGCTTATGCGGGCTGCTAGAGCTTGGCTTTGGATGGTATTTATTTTAATGAGCCTCGGGCTGATGTCACTATTACAGCCTTGATTGTATATACTCATTAAGCACTAAAATGAATGCGGAACATAACATTAGGTTACCATATACAGTGTGTATACAAAGGTGTCAAAATCCTGATGACATACACTGAAAAAAACCTGGCAAAATAAAAATATTGAGGTGGAACTTCAGTCCATAATTACAGTCCATAATAAAAAGGCACTGCCAAGTGAGTTACACTTGGTGAGGAGAACTACTTTCATTTACTCTGCACAGCTCACCTTTAGCAATGGATGTGCAAAGGCTTAACTCACGTTAAAATACACAGTGCGATCAAAGAAGCAAAACAGTGTATTCTATTTATCAAAAATTTGGGAGGAGAGAAAGAGTATTTTCTTCAAATGATAGAGTTCTGCAGTGCTGAATTAGCTATGTTTAGCTGTGGATTAATAGCAGGGTATTCAGTACTGTAGATATCCCCAGAAAAAGATGAAATTCAGTATTTCTTCATTTTAACTGAGCACTGAGGCAACGAACTTAGGATAAGTAGTTGAATGCCAGGACAATGTTTTCTAGTCACCTTCGTAAGAACTGGAGGAGTAAGAGACATAAAAAAACTGATTTGTGAGAAATTTGTACTAATTACCTTTTCAACTCACAGACAATTTCATTGGAGCCATTAAACCAAACTGAGTGTTTTTAATATGGGCAGGGAAACAGAAATATGGACTGCCCAAGAAAAAGTTAAGCTGGCACTGAGTATCTCAGCTCCACTTATTAATTTCATCACCAAAACACATGACTAGGGTCTGCACTGACTCACAAAATGTGTGAAAAGAGGTTCCTCAGTTGAACATGTCCACAGAACTTCATTAACTCTCCTTCTGATCCCAGAACAGTAGGATCTAAGCCAATATATTCTGCAACAATTTCCTTTCCAGCCAGTACCTCTGCCTGCACTGACTCTGCCATGCACACTGCAGGATGCTGGTAAATGTGCGTCTGGTGAAAATTTTCTAAAAAATAGGGAAATAATGGTAATATCTGGCTACCTTTTTAATTTTTTTTAATATCTGCACTTTATGTGACTACAGAGTTTTCAAACAACTATATCATAACAGTCTGTCGCAAGTGTATTGGGTGTTTCAGTTTGCCAGACCTGTCATAATAAATTAATTACAGGATGTTGCAGAAGTGGCTGAGTTCCAGCAGCATCTTGCACAGTTTAATATAGACCTATTTCCCCATTTCGATGTATTTGTGGTTAGATAAATCCTCAGAAAATTTACAGCTGTTACACACTAGTTTATTATACTCCCTGCCTTTGCAGGCGATATAAGTGCAACAAAAATTTCATGTCTGCTCAGAGCATAGATTTTACTGATATTGCTTTACCGCTGTGGAAACATTTTTCCACTAAAAGTGGCATCTGCAGTTTCTGCTGATTATTTGCATTTGTGCATTACATAGGACCTGTAAACCTGCTTGCCACAGCCAAACATAGTGCAAATTTGGTTTGATAAAGTCCTCAAAAAAAATCAGGTGGATGGAGTTTTAGGTGAAACGCAGAGCTAACACTTCACCTATGAGTACAACATAGTCCAGCCTTTAAACTTAGTGTACTCTAAAGTATGAATTGCAGCCATGATGTTGTAACTCATAGCCTAATCCTTGCTGACGTTGCTGGAGCTTTGAGTATAGGGGTCCATCGACTGAGCAGCTTGCGGGACTAGGACTCTCCCTATGCATCTCACTGCTGAAAAACAGACCCTTCTGAAGAGGAAGGCAGCAAGTGACCAGCATACTACAGACTGAACAAAATACAAAACTCTTGCCAAAACCTCCGCGAGCAGAACACATCCACATGTAACAAAAGGCTCATATGATAATTAGTGTTTAAAACAGCAGCTTAATGCTTGGTGTGAAGTTCCAATCTCTGCTCTAGCTGTTTTGCTCCAGATGAAGCTGGAGAGGCCTGAATCAAGGCAGAGGTGCCTATTGCAATGGACAACTACAATAAAAGCATCCTCTGAAGATCTGCGCCAGCAGTCAGGGAATGAAACCTTCATCTATTCCAACAGCTCTGCAAGCCGTAGACTATATGGATCTTTTCAGGCTCTAGCTCAGAGTTAGAACGCTACTGAGGTAAGTGTTACTGGAGAGATACAGAATATTCCTCATGGGTTCTGAGAGGTCATCCAAATAACTTCTGTAAATGGCACAAAACAAAAGTTTTAAAAAGTGAAGTGGTTAAATACCATAATTTCTAAAGTCTAAAAAACATGACTGAAGCAACTCAAGCTCTGGTATAACACGCCTATACTCTATCTTCTGTTCCTTCTTCTAAAGTTCCAATTTCTAATTGCCACATTTTTACATCTTCCTCAGGCAGCAGCTTTCTTCTCAATTTGCTTATTTCCCTCTCTCAAACCAGCTCTCGTTTCTATTCCCTGTGTGCAGCAGTTTTGCTCCTAATGCACATATTCTAAACTCCAAGCAATAAAACGCCTTGAACTAACTCAGCATATTTTTAAAAGTGCAGGTGTACATCCATAAATTAATCAGTGCAAAATATTCCATTTGGCCACTGGACAGAATGCTTAGGGAAAACCCCCCAAGTACCAATCACTACATGAATCTTCCTGGCTCCCCTCCACTATTCAGAAAATACTTCTATCCCCTCCCAATCTCCACATCTGTAAAATAGGTTGCACTGCATACATACTAATTTCATACGTGCTAGAAAAGGATCATTAAAAAACCCCACCATTCTTTGTGTTTACCAAACAAGTGTTTTTGCTTTAGTCTGTTCCCGCCTTCAACGAAGTATTTCCTATTCACCTGAGTAATTAGAGCAGAAGGATGTAGTGAATGAAGTGCCTCATTATCAAGTTTGTATCCACGGTCTCTGCAGAATGGCTACCATGCCGGCTATTTTTCATAGCTGTCTGCTTTTGCTTATAATGGACCATTGTTAACCCTAAATGATCCTGACATTCAATTCTCCATCAGACAATCGTGTCCAGCCGGCAGATTTAGTTCACTAGTCAACAGAGACTTTCGGTTGTCATGTTCCTCTGTGTTCTCATTAGCCCTTGTTTGACTGTGATCCATCCCCTACTGCCTTCTGAATTAAGTGATGCTACAAATACACTTATTGTGTTTTATGATGTCTGTTCCTCAAATTATTTTAAGGAAAAAATTAAATACAGTTTGATGCTATTGGGAAACACAGGAAAATCGTGCCATCCATTTGCTTCTGTTCTGCCGATTTATGCATTGTTCTCAATGTCTCTGCCAGATCATAAAAATGTAATAGCAACTGTATGTTGTAACCACACACACAAACCCTAGAAACACCAGAACAATGAAATACCCTGCAATGAATACCTACAATGAAATGCTGCTATCACCAGGCAGTTAAAAATATCTAATATTTACCCTTTTTAAAACCATATTTTATGTTTTGTTCCAGTAGTGAACTTTTGTCACTCTTTAAGAATGCATCACAGGGACTTTCATAACTCTTGTGTTTTAATTCACACATCTTGGCTCAGGGAGCAATTTTGCAGGGCACTCAGGTAGTTCTTCATCTTAAAAAAAAAGGAAAATTCTCAGTGGGCCATCTGAATCCCTCAGGAATTCTTTTTTTCTGCTGAAATTTAAGTCCTTTAAATACTTGGACAATATTCAGCAAATGTACAGGATGTTTATTGCAAAGTGACTTTAAGAATTATGTAGATTGCATTAATACAGAAACAAGAAGCATTAGATAAAGTTTTTAATTTAAAAACTTCTTTTTAAACCATTACCCTAATCCAAAATGTTCAAAAGCTGTATCCTTTTTTGTAAGTTTAAAACCCCAAGAGCAACGTCTGAAGAATAAAGAATCTACTAACACCAAAAAGCAGTTTTTCTTAAAATGAATGTATCAGCCATATTTCTGAACAAAAGTTACAAACTGTCTTTGCCATTGTGCCATGCTAATGACTTGTTAAGATTTTCGGCTGAAGGTTCTAATTTTAATATTGAAAAATCAGACTGGTTTTTAATTTCAGATATTTTTGTTCCTTTTCTGTTAGATAAATGCAGAAGAGTAACACCACAGTGACACTGTATAAGGGAATATAAGTCCCTAACTAAACATGTGGTAGAGAAGAAAAAAAAACATAAAAATGAAACAAAAGCTATTGCAATTACAAGTAAACATCATGAAAAGTTTATTTTCAACTCCTGCATTTTCATGTTTGGCTCTTATCTGATTCCTTCTGCTTAATTGTTATTTGGAACCGTGCCTTGGAAGGCACTACTGCTGCCTCTCCTCTCAATTTGGAAAGTGTGGCAAAGCAGCTCTATTCAGCTTCAGAGCAGTGAACATAATTGGAGCCCTAGTTCGCAAGCATGAAAGGAGGTGCTGTGCCTTTGATTAGAACTACCATCTCTCTGTGGTGTTTATCTCAAGTGTTATTTCTGTCTTCAGAGTCGACAATGCCAAATTAACATTTTATAACACTTTCCAATGAGCTCCCAGATCTTGGCTACTGCTCAGCTCTCCCTGACGTGAAGCCTGATGTCACTCTGCCCTTATTTTAAATGTGACCCAAGACATTTTAAGAAATCTAGAGATTTTTCTCCTTTATAAAATCTTTAAATTCCACGTTACACAAGATGATGAGTTGAAATATAATTGCAAAGGCAGAGAGGTAAGAGGCAAGGAGTCCTGCTAGAATCAGGCAGTCCCAGGACTAAGGTCATTTTACACCACCTCTGACTGAGGAAAAAGACATTACTAAGTCTCCAGCACACACATGCAAGCCCCATTTAGGACAGGACTCCATAGACATACTCTAGGCAAAGCAAAGCTAGGACTGCTAGCAAATATCAACTATCAGTGGCATGAAAAAAGAGTATTTGCTGCTGTGCTTTACTTGAAAGAAAAAAGTTTACAGATATTTCTGGCTTTAAAACATGTGGAAGGAAGACACTACAATATACAGCAACTAGTCCTCTGCATCTGGGTGCATTTCACACATCAGTGCCCAACATTGTTATTCTCACTTCTTTTTTTAATGGAATCAAGTCTCCTGTCTACTAAATAAGGGTTTTCTAATTTTATGTTATTTATTGCTTCAGAGGGGGAGGAGGAAGAATTTCCTAGCAGAGTAAAAATAAACTGGATATCATCAGCCAGAAAAAATACCAACACTAACTGATAGAAAGTGTTTCATTTAATATAAAACATAAATTATTTAACACCGCAGATAATTAGTGAAGTAATCATTAAAAGTTCACAAAATAATACTCAGGTGAAAAAATAGATTAATGACACAAGTGAATAAGCACTACAAGTAAAACAAACAGCATAGTTGGATATGAAATATTTCATTCAGACAAAAGAAAGTATCTTTGGCACGACTGCTGCCAAAGCAGCCAGGAACTCTGACAAACTTGCAATAAATCTTTACTATGTGCAGAAAACCTCATTTGAAAAATATAATCTCCTGGAATTTGCAACACTTATTTACTTTGATAACAACTAGTAGTCCTATTGAAGACAGTGTAGTTACTCAACAATTCCCTTCAGAGCTGCAAAATGCAGTCCAAGCGAGTAACTTGGAAAACATTTAAAAAAAGTTTATGTTTTCAGGTACATCTTAATGTGACCGCTCCTTTGGAATTTTACCATTCTGAATGCTCTTCTGTTTTACTAAGAACACACTGAAAAATGCTAATTTAATAACTTATGTAGTGTTTGAGTTTGTTTTGCTCTAGATCACACTTTTTCACTTGATTCCTGCTCCCAGTGGTTGGATCTGTAGTCTACAGAAATGTCTAAGTGAAGGTTTAATCAGACATCAAACTAGGAAATGTTGTATTTGACAGTTTCAGTTTTCTCCAGTCCAGTGAGGAGCTGACCCTTCAAGGTCTGTTGATTTCAAGGAGAAAAGTCACCCAAAGCAGGTTTACACCACTGGTAAGTCACAAGGGGTGCCATTTCACATCTTTATGTATTTTGATTTCTTTGTTGTTCATCCTAGAAGAGAGACTTTAACTGCAGCCTTCAACATGTGCAATGAATATCACACCGGTATTCAGAAATAAATTATAACTATACTTCATGGCATTCAGGCTCAAAGGCAATATTTATCTTTCCATTTGTGCTTAAGTTTGAGCCTCTCACTGCCTTTTTTTTCTTCTTCAATTCCACCCCATGGGATGTAGATTCATTTTCAACACCATTAGCTGTAACTGATGATAGAGGAGTATCGAGACTCATTAAGTTGTGCTGATTTTCTCTCTCATTCCTCTGTATCCTTTTCTTCTTTTTCTTTGTACCCCTAGAGGAAGGTGGATGTAAAAAGAGTAAAAGAAATACAAAGTTAGCCCAAATTTAGAGCTTTTTCCACCCACAGATGAAGTGTTAGAGCAATTGTCTGCCTGTCCCCTTGAGCACAATGCTGAAACAACTACAAAAACCACTGTTCCACAGCAGAACAAAGACAGAAAAGACATGAAGACAAAATACGAGACCCCTCCACTGGTCCACTTTTTATCATAGCATTGCTTTGAAAAGAACTGCTCATGATCTTAAAACTCAGCTCGTCTTGATCAATAGTCAACATACATAATTAAAAAATACAAATCACCAGTCTTCTCCTCTCATAAAAGCAATTGCACTTCTATTTTTTTACTTTCCTAAGATCAGACATCAAAATAATTCCAATTAAAGAGAGATTCCTGGCTTATTTATTCCACAAGAATAAGACTGGCAGGCAAAGTGCATAAGATTAGTTTTTTTCGTTTTAATTTACCTGAATGAGGACAGATTTACAGAATGAAAAGTGACTTTAATGTCTATTTATGCTTATGAGACTTCATACAACACCAAAAGCATCAATCAAGCACATGTATCTTTTCCAGTTAGTGCCTTTCACTGGTCTTGCACATGATGCCAGGGATTATGCAGTATCACATCACTTCTACCATGAATTCCCACTCTTGGCAGAAGTTGCAACTTTAGCTATAAATACATAACAATACTTCAACTATAACAGGTACTGTCTTTGCTCAAAATTCATGCCTAGCAAGAAAAGGTCTTGGTTTATAATCTGAACTGTTACATTGAATGCTTCTGAAAAACATAAGCAGATGGATGCAACAAGACTGAAGAATGCAATGTGTGCTATTTCCCCAAAAAGAGAGCTGAAAGTGCTTCTGTTGGTGTTACTACCCTAACGTAATCAGATTTTATACATGAAAATGTTTACACATCAGCCTTGCTAATGAACTGATTACTATCTGTCTATAGTTTGATTTTCTTTTTAAACTAAATCGTATATTGATGTATATGTGGATTGCTGCAGCTCTAGTATTGGAACATCCTAAGGAAAAGGTACTGGAGTTTAAGACCCTCTGTGTTAGGATCCCTAGAACAATTTGAGAAGTACTGCTGCATTCGGAAACTGGGAAGCAAGATCATAATTACTTAGTAACATAAGTATCAATGTACCAAACTGAGTGTTCAGCTGGGTCTTGTGTAAATTCATGCAGAGAGCACTACCTAGTGCAGCTCAACAAAACTGTACAACGGGAATGTATCTCAGGAGATAATGTCTGTATTGACAAGTAGCACCTAAAAATTAATATTCTAAGAGTGAGGTTATTATGGTGATTTCCTACATAAAGCTAGTCTGATTTTGAGAAGCCGTTTTCATCTTTTTATTATTTGAACATCAGATATGACGTATCAAAACTCTGAGACAGACTGAAATGACCTAGCATCTATTATATGGACATTTCTCTGTATCTTCCAGAGTCTGTAGAAGATATGTTAACTGCTTGGCTAGAATAAAAGTCTACTTGGATCAAATTTGGCTTTCCTATTGCAAAACCTTATTTTCCATCCAGAAAGTCTCAAAGACAGACATGTCTTAAGGACTTGCCATTCATATTCTTTTACAGCAGATATTGTGGCCATAATGAATACTGTTCTACTAAGGCAAAAAACAATCATTCATTTGGCATAGTAAGTTGTGCAGGTGTTAACAGTTTCACTTCTCCATATTGAAAGTGTGTACTTGGCAATCACATCTCACACAGTCACTGCTATGAAGTGCTAAGACACTGAGCGTGCATGGATTCAGACTGGAGTCTTTGTGATGGTTCTGCTCCCTACAGCTCAGGAGGACGGAGCACATTTCAGTGACTCAGGCACGTAGGTGCCTTCTCTCACCTTTTCTAAATGTAACTCCAGTGATTTTAGGGCTCTCTTTCTTCAGTGTGAACTCTTCTCAGGATAGTCTTAGTTTCAGTTAAAATGAACATTTCACATTTGGTATGACTCAGAATTCTTGAATTTGCTTAAATCATTTGTGATTCCAACTTAAATCTGTGGTCGCACACTTTTGCGTGGATGCACTGGAAAGGACACTCAAAATAATTGTTTCCTGGAGTTCTACTAATGGAGTTGAGTCACACCAAATGTTTGATACTGACTTCTAGGAGACTGTATCAACCATCACAGTAACTGTCCTTTTAAGGTACTTCCTTTCCTCCCTTAGTGTATATACTATCAGAATAGTTATTCCCAAAATTCAACACCGAATTCTGTCAATGTGTAGTCATGCAGTCCATTCCTCATCATACATGGGGGTTAAACTTTCCACTCACACTTCATTTTCAAATCTGAATACAGCTGGAGATATGTATCTGCATCTACAGCATATATACACAGATTATTTATAAGGGGTGAGGACCAATCTGGAAAACAATCAGTGAAATAACTTCGCATAGGTGAGAGATATAATGGCAGACACAGGAAGTATTTTCAGATACACTTTTTGAAGTATAAATGGTTACAATAGCTAAAGATATTGTGGAAGCTCTTATTCAAAATGCTGAGATCTTATCTGCTTACAGTTTTCACATGAAGAATAGATACAATTTTGAAAAAAAGCAAGCGTCACCATCAAAGACGCTGGCTTGTGTCTTCATAGAATGTGACAACCCTTGGCAATTCACATTAATTAATTTTTAGAAGATGCAAAAATAGTTCAAAGTTTGTAGCAATAAATCCTGATACAGAGTTAAGGGATGCCAGGGGGCAGCCCCACATACCTGAGTTTTGATTGTCATATACATTATAGTCCTTGCTCTTTTGGGGATAGAGTGTGTACGGATATGTGTGTGTGACATACGTATGAACTGTTATTTACTTCACATTTCAAGTGTGAAGCACACTGCGACTGATTATCCTAAAGCTAACTTCTTGTTTTGCTTGATAAAATAAGCCTTCCAACATTTTTCACAGTTTTCAAACAGCAGTCGTAGAAGTAACACTGCAAATTATTTTAACTTATTTCTTGCTTACTGTGCTGTAGGTGAGTCTCTATCTGTGTCACTCTTGGAGATAAATTTTAGGTCCCCTGAATTACTGATGACTGGTGACATCTGAAAAAAAAAAAAAAAAAAAAAAAGGCAGGAAGGTAAAAAGAAGAAAAAAGAAGACAGACAACGGGGCCAACACATGTGCATAGAAAAACCCACCAGCTTCCTGAATAATGAGAGAATATACCTCGTTTGAAAAAGAATGTCAATCAGCCATAAAAATGTTAACTCCTATGCGGTTACAAACAAGGAAACAGTACCCTGCTACAAAAAAAAAAAAAGCTACTTGCAAATAAAAGACAGTTTTCAGGTATGTGTAGAAACAGGAGGTTATGAATCTGCTTGAAGTCAGCCTAAAATACACACAGTCTGTAAAGAATAAAGTTATTTCTGCTACTACAAGATTAAAAGCACAATGATAAAAAGTTTGCATAGTTTCAACAAGATAAACCTGTCCTTTTTTTAAGCCTGCAAGTTTAATTCAAACGGAGCTCAAATCACTCCAGGTTACTTCATAATTCAGGGCTAGAAAGACTCCCCAAATCTGGAAAAGTTTGAGTAAATTCTCTCATTTCCAACATAATTAGTGGGTCAAATCTTTTCTAATTCTAACAGGTCTCATACTTACTGTAAAAATTCCCACAAGGAAATGCCCTTCCTGACTCTTCAGGGACAGATTATTTTATTAGTTTAATACTAGTTTTCTGCTGACTTGGAATAAAGAGGATCAAGCTCCCATTGACTTACTGAATTCTTAAAAGTACACTGCCCACAACAACCGTGTTCAAACATTAGTCATTAGAATTAGTCTGCTGAAAAAACACAGATTGCTGGAATAGTTTAGACAAAAGTCAGCCTATTAGAATAAAATAATTGGCTGGGCTAGGAAGAAAAATCATCTACTTCACACACAAAATCCTCGTTAATATAGTAATAAACTTGAGACTAAGTCAATGGTAAAAGTAAACACAAAAGAAGGAAATAAAATGCCACTGATATGAAAATACAAAGGAGTGTTGTAAAGGGAATGACTCCAAGTAATTAATACTTCCTTCAGCACTTAAAACCTTGTGGTTCCCTGCCATATACAACCAGGAATTTACTTCGCTTGCAGTCAAAACAAAATCTTTTTTCTGAAAATCCTGTGTGAATGATGTTGAACCATTTTTTCACCCTTCTTTTTGAGTAAATATTACAGAATCTCCTCACTGTACTAATACTATAATCAAATATAAACTATTCCAAAGAACAGTGTAGTAGAATTCCCTAAAGTGCCACTATAGAAGACTGACCTCTTATAAAAACAGACGTAAGATTTTTAATGCTTTCAGACACCTAAACACAGAAAATTATACTTGTTTTACAGTTAGAAGATTAAAGTATTCACTCAATTAATCAGCCTAACTGAAAGTTTTTATGATTTGTTTTAAAAACAACTCATCACATAGGCTTTCACATCTTAAAGCACAGCTCTTTAGTGCAAGCACCAAGGAAAGAAAAGCGCACAATTGGAGGCATTTGACTAGCTGTGTTCTCCTCACATTGCAACTAAGGAGAATTCCTAGGGTCTGCAGAGAACGACTCCCAGTTCTCCAGCAGCACTGTTTGAGTTTGATAACTTTCTTATCTCATTCCTACAAACTTTCAAGCATGTAATGAAGCAGGAACTAGAAGCAGATCTCACTGCCACTACCTTCTTTTGTCTCCCCCACATACCTTGGTGTCCCTCCTAGCCTACTCCTTGAACTACTTTTCCCATCCTAGTGATGTAAGAAGTAAGAGTTCTGAAAGAACAAGAGGGGTCAGCAGCAGATCCAAGGAGACAGTGTAGGAGCACTGCATGGGCAGATCTCCCAGGAAGCTCCAAACACCTCTATACTATTGTCACTGTGTCTGTACTAAGATTCTGTAAACCTAGCACTGGAACAGATACGGTGTTAGTTATTACATTCATCCTGCATTGCAGAGCTTAAATATTGATACAGAATTATAAGGGCAGTGTTTGCTTTAAAGAAAACACCCTAATGTTTGTACTTTGACTATTTTTCTGTTCAGAAGAACAAATACTGATCATAGTAGAAAAAAATGAGCTCCTTCATACAGTACTACTAACGGTGCTCTGTTTTGTTGCTATATTCCAATTCTCCATCCTTTGAGAGATATAGCCCACCAAAAGGAGAAAATAACATTAGTTCATGTCAACTGCAGAAGCTTGGATTTTCTGAAGTTTCTTTTGGTTAATGATCATAAAAATTGTAATAAAATACATATTTTTCTTTCCTAAAAGGCTTGCTTGCTTTACAGTACATTTTTTTTTTTTATACTTAACATTCTCTGTGCTGCCACATAAGAAGCAACCAAGGCAATACAAATAAAGGCAAAATACACAAAAGCATAACAAGTTTCTGATCTCTGCTGTAGAATCTACAGCAGTAAGTCAAGCATTAAACCCTCCCAATGCAACTCATGGAAGGCATCAGATATGTCAGAACATACCTCCTAGCAGAAAGTGAAGCAGAGTGCATCTAAAGGAAATACTGCACACAAAGTCTCATCCCAAGTCCACATCTTTGGTAGTGCTTTGCTCTAGGCTGTGCAGAGTTGTCACTAACACATGGTGCAGAGGTTCTCTGACAGACTAAGAGGATAGAAGGACAGAATGGAGTGGTGCAGAAAATCTATTCAGGTGATTCAAGCCATGACAGTAAATGAGCTTGCTCTATAGCCTGCTCTGCACAGAGGAATTCTCGCATAGAAGCTGTTTCAACAAAACTTGATCTAATTAAAGATTTACTGGATCACAGATGGCAAGAATGAACACGTCTCCGTGCCTTTTCAGACTAGTCTTTAGGATGTTGCACTCAGTATTAAGTTTGTATTTTGTTTTCTATTACACAGTCCATGGATAAGATTCATAGCCATGTGCTTAACTCCCCAGAACCCTGCTGATGCCTCCTGACAAAACCGTTCTAACAAGTCAAGTTTGGGAGGAACGCTGTGACACCACACCACACTCATCATTTGCTTTCCTGCTGTTTTGCACCCATCCATACACTTCCCCATTAAATGAATTGGCAGGAATGTTTGCTAGCAGAATTACATGTATTTCTTTTGCCATAACCTTCTTATTTAAAATGCAATTAACTTGAAATTGGTTTTCCCCTTCTCTAGCATTTTTAAAGAACAAGCATATCTAAATCAGATTGACCACATTCTAATCTTTACATCTAATAGTATTGACTTAGTTGTGATTATCTAGCAAAACCCTGGCCCTGTAAACAACTGACATTGGCATGGATTTCTATTTTTTGCATAAAAGGGAAAATCTGGTACATGAAAACTGTAATCATGACTTAACACTGACAAATACAGCATGTCAGAAATCAAATCCTCTAGAGGAGTTTTTGAGGGACAACAAAAGGAGGAGGAGGAGTGGAGACAAGTTCCTTCAGACTGAAGCAGTATGGTTTAGAGCAGCTGTTTTCAGTCTTGAAGTCTTGACCTCTAGGAATTTATCTGTGGTCACAGCTTTGCATTAAAATTTGCTTAAAACTAGTTTAATTCTCTCAGAAAGAGGCTATGAAGACCCAAAGAGAAAACATGGGGAAGGGAGAAGTTAGCTTGCTCCTGAGAATTATCTTAATACTATGTATCCCTCAACAGTATTTTTGGTTCTGCTTGACTAGTTCAGTGGTTCAGTCTGATTGTTCCTATCTTTAAACAGACTGGTCACTTACAGTAAATGACTATGCATGTAATTTCACCTCTTTTTCCCCCCTAATAGATATTAATTTGCTTATAAACCAGATACTTTCTCTTTTAATGACTTAAATAAAACATTTTTCAGACACAACACATAGTTACCATCTTACAAACAAAGTACCACCACACATGCTTAAGAAAGAGCAATTCAACTTGCAGGTGCAGTCAACACTCTGGAAGGAAGGGATGCCATCCAGAGGTACCTTGACAGGCTTGAGAGGTGATGCAAACCTCATGAGGATCAACAAAGAGAAGTGCAAGGTCCTACACTTGGGTCATGGCAATCCCAGACACACCTACAGGTTGGGTGGAGGAAGTGATTGAGAGCAGCCCTGCTGCAGAGAAAGACTTGGGGGTGATGGCAGACAAAAAAACTCAACATGACCAGCAATGTGCACTCACAGCCAAGAAAGCCAACGAAATCCTGGGCTGCATCAAAAGGAGTGCGGCCAGCAGGTTGAAGGAGGTGATTCTCTCACCTACTCTGCTCTTGCAAGACACCACCTGGAGTACTGCAACCAGTCCTGGCGTCCCCAGCTTAAGAAAGACAAGCAACTGTTGGAGCAAGTCCAGAAGAGGGCCATGAAGTTTACAAGACGACTGGAGCACCCCACCCATGAAGAAACACTGAGAAAGTTGGGTCTGTTCAGCCTGGAGAAGAGAAGGTTGCATGGAGACCTCATAGCAGCCTTTCAGTGTCTGAAAGGGGCCTATGGGGAAACCAAAGAGAGAATCTTTGTCTGTAATGATAGGACAAGGAATAATGGGTACAAATTGAAAGAGGGAAAATTTAGACATTAGGAAGAAATTTTTTACTGTGAGGATGGGAGAAACACTTGAACAGGTTGTCCAGGAGGTTGTGGATGCCCCAACCCCGGCAGTGTTCAAAGCTAGATTGGATAAGGCCTTGAGCAACCTGGTCTAGAGGGAGGTGTCCGAGGGTTGGGACTAGATGATCTTTAAAGTCCATTCCAACCCCTTAACATTCTATGATTCTAACTCAAACAATAAAAACTGCATTTTAAAGAGAAAAGAGAATTTAAAAAAAAAAAAAAAAAGAAACTACAGAACTCAAAAGGTGAAATTTGTTAATGCTGGGTAATCTTTCAGAAAAATGGCCCATTCCTCATAGTTGGTTCCATAATAACATTTCCTTAAAACAAAGGATTTAAAACAATAATAAAAAACAATTAAATTAAATTAAAACAATAAACTAAGTCGTTACTATTTCAAAAGTCGGATTTGCAAAGATGTATCTGTTTTATTATGCCATTCAAAAATTTACATGGAAGACTACACCAGCTTTGCAGACTGATTCTAGAAAAGCATAGTTTCTTTCAGCCCAGATGTCAATAGCTTCAGAAAGAGATCTGTAATCACATTAGAAACAAATGAAGCCCAGAATCATAAACTTCACTATAATACATTTTAATTCAGTCTAACATCACTTTTTTTCTTGTATCTGCAACCTGTCTGAATCTTGAAAACGAACCTACTTCATGATGTATTGAAAGCCTCCAGCTCTATTCACTGCAACAGTTTCATTGTATTAATTCCTTCACGTTGAAGACCAGAATTATAAACTTCACTATAATACATTTTAATTCAGTCTAACATCACTTTTTTTCTTGTATCTGCAACCTGTCTGAATCTTGAAAACGAACCTACTTCATGATGTATTGAAAGCCTCCAGCTCTATTCACTGCAACAGTTTCATTGTATTAATTCCTTCGCGTTTTCATCACTAGCATAATCACATCTTCCTATTCCCTCCTCCCTCTTCCTAAAAGATAATCAGTCACTGAAGTAACCTGAAGAAAGGCACCATTAGAGAAAATAGAAACAGTACAAACTATAAAATAAAAGTTTTTTATGAAGTTAACGGAAAAATTTTTGGAAATATAGAGCAACTTTTCCATGCTTTTTAGTTTCAGATTTAATACATAAATTCTGAGTCCACAAAAACATCTATATATAAAGAGCTCAAGCCCAGGGGAAAAGCATCAATTGCTTGGCAGGTTAGTTTCAGACATAGCAGGCTAAGTATTCACAAAGTCTGACAATAACCTCCTCTGGGGGAAGAAGAGTGAGAACATGAATTATTTATTCGAACAGTGATAATCCTGAACTTTGTTTAAATACACATGGAATCAAGTTGTGATGATCTTTGGGTAGATTATCCAAATTGAGTAATAATAATGTGGTTCTTGACAGTAACTCTTTTCTTTTCATGATTATGACCACTATTTTGCATCTTGGCATCATTTTTCAAAGATAAATATAGGAGAAAGAATATTTTCTCACACTTTTAATGGAAATTTTCAATTACTGTTTTGTTTTTGTCTATTTCTACTTCCTACTATTTTCACTTAATGCACAATTACATACTTAATATTCAGAATGCATTTTATGCAGTGAGTGGTTGGCCATCTTACATTATGAACCATGTAGTTTATAAACAGAAGAAAATTTCCAGGTAAAAAAACCAACCAAACAAAAAAACCATACTATCAACTTTGAAATGCTTCTGATTTGCCAAAAATTTGGAAAAACTTGCATTCTGGTTTCTAACCCCATCTGAATTACTGTCCTTTCCACATTCATCTTAAGGAACCTGAAAATAGCACATTTACTGGAGCAGTCAGATGATAAGTCTTTCTTTATTTCTTGGAATTCTTCATCCGTGCAGTGACACCGTCACTCCATAAAATTTCTATTGGCAGTTTACATGTATGTTGTAATTAAAGATGATTATGACCTAATTTTGTGGCTCAGGAGTTAAGTAACTCATAAGGCAGGAAAACAAGGTTTGCATAAAATTATTATGTTATGAATGCAAAGCTGATGGTAGAAAGAATGTCGAAAGCAAGTCCTTTGAACAGCTTTTTTTATTTTTAATTATTTGCAAAGACTAATATTGGATCTTGAGTATTACACCCTCTTCTAATGTTAATAATTCCACTTTATTCACTCATAAAGCTCTGACGATTAGCTGGATATGCATTTGTTATATCTGCAGTTGGAAAACTATTTTTAAATAGACCATCTGGTATTCTCAGTAATTAAAACCATAGTCATATTCAGTTCATTTAAGTGCCCTATTTAGTCTTGTGTGGTAGCAAAATCTCACAAATAATTTCTATGATGATTTTCACAGTGACTGTTTCAAGGCTTGGCAGAACTAAATATTTGAGTAATTCTCAAAAAAACCTAGAAAGAACAATAGATATAGCCGACCCAGGTATAATTAAGCATTTGGGAAAACATGCTTGTGGCCAAAAACCAAACAAACAAAGAAAGGAATTATATTATCCTGCTTGTGGTTACAACTTAAGCAACAACTTAACAACTTAATTATTCATTAAAATATTTTTGAATTTAAGAAAAATAAATCAAAAATCCCCATGGGGTATTACAAAGTAATGATATTTCTTATTTCTCATGTAAAAGAAATTGGCATTTCCCTTCATGAGGTCTTATACTGAAAAAAAATGGAAGGAATGGGAAGAAAAGTTGCTGTGTCACTGCTGCAAGACAGGAACTGCCATAACTGATCAGCCCCCTCAGTGGCCGTCTTAGCAGCTTTGTCTCAGAAGTATCTGGTATTGCCTAAAGCCAAAGCACTGTAGAACTTTAATTCATTCTAAAAAGCAGCTGTGACAATTTGTTTCTTCTATGCAGAACTCTGCATCTTTTGTAAAGCCATTACACTTCAAGGCATCACAAGTCTTACAGAGAAGAGATTCATCATTTGATTCAACTCTCTATCTTCTCTACCTTCTGCTGATGTGACTTGAAAATAAAATAATAAAAAAAAAAATCAGTCAGATTTGTGTTTCCCAGTTATTCAGATGCTTTGTGGAATCTCAGCCATTACCCTCAACCTAAAATGTGTCATGAAAACATCTCTAAACAGATACATTTAATTGTGTCTTGTAGTAGTTTCACCAGGGTAACCGAGCATGGCACAAACAAAAATTTCCTTCTACCAATATTAGATGTGCTCCATTCCAGATTAATGTTCCCCGAATTTGTTTCACAGTAGGAGGAAAAGAAATTGAAGAAAGAAGAGTGCGTCCAGTTCACATCTGGTATTACTTTATACACTCACTCCACTTCTCATTCTCTGCTAGTTTAATCTTGTAACTGTATCTTCTTATATAATTTTTTCCTAGGGCTTGTAAGTGTTTCATAACTTTCCTTTGGACTCTTCACGATTTTGTAGTGCCCTTGGCTGCTGTGCAAGATAAAAGGCAATGTATTTGCTTGATTTTGAACTGTCACGGTATATATGATTCATTGTATCTTTTGAATATCTACATGTACGATGTAGACTAATACAAAATTCCAAATAATTACTGAATATGTAGTCAATTTAATTCAAAGTACAAGTAGAATACAAGTAAAGAGTATTTCAATTAAATATTACTAAAACCGAGTGTTAGTAAAAAAGTACTACTAGTAATAATAACACTAGTTTTAGAAAAATATGTCAGCCACGGACACTTGAGAAATCATAAGCAATCAGAAGTAATCAAAAGTTGTTTCTCACAAAGCTGAATAACAAATACTAGTTGCAAATGTTAGTAACAGCAGTGCACATAAAAGTATTTTGATGCAGTAAATTGACTAGGTTCCCGCTACATTAAAACCAAAAAAATACATGGATGACAAT
The DNA here is from genome assembly GCA_013396735.1 of Grallaria varia. Classification (NCBI taxonomy): domain Eukaryota; kingdom Metazoa; phylum Chordata; class Aves; order Passeriformes; family Formicariidae; genus Grallaria; species Grallaria varia. The sequence continues at coordinate 241,960 of VWZG01008904.1, forward strand.
GATGAAGTCTAACAAGAGGTATCTCGGCACTTCTCTCTTTTCTAATCTGGGTATGAGTGAAACTGGGTGATTATAGCAACATATTCCCTCTGAATTCCTTCCTTGCCTCTACCAATGTAGACAAAAAAATGAAAGAAATCCTCAGTAATTTAATTTTTCCCTTATGTTTTCCAGTCTGCCTTTACCGGGATATCTGAAAATAATGCACCTTTGTCTTTCCTGAACAATGGTTTGGTTGAGTTTTTCAGCTATAAAGAGGTAAAAAGATATTTCAGATTAATTATTACTACTTGGTGTAGTGATTAATTCCATTTTTCAAGTATAGTTAGAGACAAAACACTTAGCAATCCAATTTACAGAAGTTGGCTTCAACAAAACTGCCAAGTGAGTAATCTGTACTCAATAATTTATTTAATGCTATCTCTCTATATTCATCTACTAAAACAAGAAGCTACACAAAAAACATGAATAGAAACAGCATTGAGTGTTTTAACCTTGAACACTGCAATGTCTTTGCCAACCTAAATAATCCTCTGATTCTGTACATTACAGGGCAAAGATGCGATAGATCGCCTGAAAAAAAATACCCCAAATTGTAACTAACAGAACGTTTTGAGTCTTGCAAATCAGATGTAAAATATTAGACTCAATTTTAGAAAAGCATATGGAAAAGTCAAATAACTTGAAAGAAATCTGAACAGAACTCACTTCTTAAGTAGTTATGTTAGTAACACTTGAGTAAATGAATAAGTGTGCTTTGTGGAAAGCACACTTATTAAAGATACAAACATTTTTAAATAAAAATTCTAAGTTATTGAACTAATTTTAATCACTTTTTTTTTTCTTACAAATTATCCCATGTTTTAAGACAATCATCAGTCTTATTTCACAGAAGGGAAACTTAAACAATGCAAAGTTTCTAATCTCCTGGTGAAGTGAGAATTGAGTGGCCTGCTTTGCACATGGGGGAATCTCTAAAGCTCAGGAAAAAAAAAAACCATAAAAATCAAACGCTCACTTTTTCCTGGACTGAAAACTGGGTCCTTCTTCCTTTTTCTTCTGCACATACTGTATTCTGACTAAAATCACAGGAACAGGAATGCTTATGCACATAGGATAGTATGTTGTATGTAAGAAACAATAACACACCATATGCAATTGCAACCGAATACAAATATATGGTGGAAGTGGAGAGATACCAGATAGTGTTGAGGCAAAAGTCTTTATTGCGTTTGCTCCTCCAAACTATGAAGTCTCTACATTTCACCCTCCTGAGCAACGTACAGGATGGGCACAGCCACGCGTATCGGAGACTCAGCAGCAGGTTTTAAACAGAAAGAGACACTGACAAGTAAGCACATTTAGATGCAACATATCTCCTGATGTGGTAAAAAGGTGTCATGATCACACTGTGTATCTTTAATTAGGATATATTACATGAACTGGAAAACTCCCAAGAGAAAGACACGCCAGCTCTTTCCTAAGCAATCTGATATATAAGGAAATTTCATGGCCAAAGATCTGAAGAATATGTGGGCAGTGCATATTCCAAGAATGACAGTCAAGTGCCTGAAATTATGTCAGGTTTGGACAAATCCATATTGTTTCTTCAACCATGATTTACAGTAGGTAGCTGTAAAAGATACTTCTGTAAACCTTGGAGCCAATGGGAGATTTGCCACTCATCAAAATGCCGTTAAGTAAGCAGAATTATTTCATTATCATGATGGAACAGCTGATTCCACCACACAAGACAAACATTAGACTTTCTCTGAAAATCTACCCGCTTGACTGGAATGAGGTCTACAATAAGAACTTTTTACAAAAAAGATCAAAGATTAATACAGTCCAGGTGGTACACAAAAGACATAATCTAACACGACTTTACAGAATCCTTCCTTCTCAAATTATTACCTTATCTAGTGTCAGAGAACCTTCCTCTGCTTCTCTTGGTCCTTCTGGTAGGAGAGGAGCAGAATCTGGTACTAATCCTGAAGGTTGTTCTTCATATTCTTCTGAAAAGAGGAACCATAATTTGCCATTATGAGAGTCATGAAAGACTTTATGTGAACAACCAAGACACTATGATCTAGCCCAAAACAGGATGTGAACTGAAACAGGTGAAAAATGTTTGAATACAAATGTTGTAGGATTTATGAAAATTTTCCCATAAACTCTAATTTATATTAATAAGCTTAGATTTAAATATTATTTATATATTATTATTTAAAATAAAAGCATTCAAGCATTTACCTAAGAACAATGTCTACATTGACAGCAATACAGTTGACACTTAACAGATGTATCATACACATTTCTTTTGATTCAATAATAAGATGATCACCAACCAAAATAACACATTATTTAACAGAGACTTTTTTGCACAGCTGGACAACTGCCTCAAAAATTTTCATCGGCTTTTTTTTTTTTNTTCTCTCTGGGTTATTTTGCAAGAGAGAAAGGTAGGAGAAAATCCTCAGGATGTGCAAGGAAAGGACAAAGGGAAGGGGCAGTAGTAAATACAATTTTAATTATCTGCATCAGGTGAGCACAGTGTTATGTCCAAGTCTTTTTTAGGAAAGAGGCTTAAATACTAGATTGTACTTGATAGACAGAGAGGAACTAAAAAATGGGGGAAAACATGTTGAGAAATGTTGGGTTAAAAGATTTCTAAACACCAGTATAACTGATAGTTTGATAGTTTAGGATGGCAAATGAATTTCTTGTAATATGCAACCACACGCTTTTCCATAAGCTGAATACTAACAACTGTCAGCATATTGAGCATCTCTAGAGCAGCTGACTAAGTAGAATGTTTCCTATTTATTTGTTCAGATTCATTTAGGTTTGTCAGTATCAGTTTAATAAAAACCGTTTTAATAAACAAAGACCTGGCTGCAAGTTCAATGCTCAAATGTGAGATTTAACCATGGCTGGCTCTGAAATTCACTTATTTGGGGACTGAACATTCTCCAGCAGAGTGGGGGGAAGATTCAGAGGTTTTACAAAAGCTAGATCTAATGGATATTACCTAAGAAAAAAATAAGATGTTTGTGAAATGCTTTGGTGTGTCCTAAAACATTACCAAGGTAGCAGATGAACCAGGTTGCTGTATGTAAGAAGAGACAAGGAATCAATCCAGTTGACAGACAATTCAGTACTGTATTAGCTGGAATGTTTAACCAAGAGCAATTACCATCCCAAGTCAGGTATGTCAACTTGCTAAGTGGTTAGCTATACAGTTTTTGCACCACCATAAGTCATCATTATGCCATGTGTGTACTACATGAATTCCTATCTTCAGAACAATAAGCAGTACAGCACAGTAAAATCTTGGACCATCAGTTAAACCTACACTGGTATACCAGGAAGACAGCAGTAAACTTACTTTCACCAGCCACATAATTAGCTGGAAAATAGCCTTGCTGTCCATTTGCTAGGCTGCCAAACCACCAGTTATCATTATCTTTGTATAACACTTGGATAATGTCACTGCGATGGATGGTTAGCTCATCTGATCGATGCGCTGTGTAGTCATAAAGAGCCACTACCTAAAAGAGAGATAAGAGCACCACAGCTTTATCACAACCATGCCACAGAGAAAAAAGCGCAACATTCACTTCCTCTTGCAGAAAAGCAGCTGAAACCAAAGCTGCACTTTGGTAAAAGCTGAGGCTGCCTTGAGTTTTGCTAATGGGATCAGGGGTGGTGGGAAAGCAGCAGGAGAGGCAAGATAAAGGACTGTGGGATTGCAGAAATGGTTAAGAACATTCAATTCACTAAGATTAGCTTCAAAACAGCAGCTGTTAGTTTTATAAGCAATTTGCTTGTGAAGCAAAAGGGAAAAAAAACCTTCATACATTCACTTTCTCAGAATTGTTACACCACCTTCAGATCCCATTCTCTGTGTGCTCATGAAGCATATGTGTTCGAACAAATACTTAACAGTATGACAGTTTTATCCAAGGAAAAATTTAATACAAAAAGACATTGCCAAGTTTTTCTTTGATCACTCCATTTTTTTTTCTTTGTTTGTTTTGCTTAAAAAGAAAGGTTTGGATACACAACTTTATAAATATCTCCTAAAAATAAATTTATTTTCCATTTCACATAATAAATCCATTTGACACACCGTATCTATACTTTTCTGCAAAAGAGTACTGAGTCATCAGCATCATGCATACTACATAAAAATGTTACCAGAAGCTTGCTTTCTACCCTGAATATAAAAATATCAAGTACAATTTCTTATTTATTTCCTATAACCTATGAACAAAAATCTGTCCTCTGACTTCTGAGCAGAAAAGCTTGAAAAGAAAACAAATGAACTGAAAGAATAAGGGAATCTCTCACTTCCCTCATCATAAGTGAAGAGCAAAATTATGACCTATTTTACACATAGAATGCTGCTTCCCTACCTATAATCTTCACCTGAGATTCCTCTACAAAATTGTAAGTAAAGAGGTCAGACAGACTGATCTTTGGGAGCAATAGGAGGTATAAGGGGATTGAAAGAGACAGCAAAGTTATGACAACAGGGATTTGGAGGAAGAAACCCTTTTTATTACTCATGGATGCATTTAAATCTTACAACTGCTGAACTGCACTGTTTTTTATATTTGTATTTCTTCTTTGAGCTATATCACCTGTGAGTTATATGAGTAAAAATATAGCCAATAACACTTGTATTTTCTTAATTCCATGTCACCAATTAAATAGATTAAATCAGTTATAAATGGGAAAAGATGAAAATGATTCTACCATTGTAAATTTTACATGGCAATTTTTGAGCTGGTCAGCATCAGAAATTAGTATCAGCACAGCTCTCAGCAGACAGGAAATTTAGCTAAATATGCATTCAGAAGTCCTGAACTTACATAAAGAAGCTAAACAATGCAATATCCTTTACATTATAACTCTCCTTCCTTCATTAGGAAAGCTAATAGAGTAATTACAGGTGGTGTTTACAATGTAGAGATATGAACTGTAGCACAGAAGGAAACTAAATGGGCACCATGATCATGTTCAGTAAGAGGTTCTCTAGTAATGCCCTCTTCAGTTAAGTGACAACGTAATAAAAACCATGAGGTCACTTAAGGTAAAAAAAAAACCACACCAAAAACCTAAAGGAATGTAGGAATGTAACACTAATTACTTAGCAACATGAAAAACAATGAAAGGCAGAGCAGCAACTACTTCATTTTGCAGTGTCTTTTGTAAGACAGTTCTGGTGTAAATGTTACTTTTTTTGGAAAATATTGTAAAAATTCAGTAGCATGGAAACTGCCAGAAACATTTCAAAGTAATCAAGCAAGTCCCATTGTCTGTCTCTGAGAAATAAGAAATGGAGATACATGATCAGAAAAATGACCGTAACAGGATACAGGAAACGCACCTCAGAACCAAAGAAGAATGTAAACCACTCACAATTAAGCCTAAAGCACTGGACTTTATTCTAGTGTGACATTCAAACATTTTTCAAGTTCTGCCTGGGTCCAAGTCCGAGCAAAAACTAAAAAACTATATTCAACAAAATTTTACAAGATGCTTTTTCAAGAGTGGTATAAAACCAGCATTAATCTAGTTATGCCAGTTACGAACATCCTTGTAAGAATTAAAAAATCCAAGGTAGCAAAAACATCCTTGGGATCATGCTAAAAGAAGGGAACATGCTTTCAAAAGCACAGATACAGCATAACAGGTATAGAAAACTCTGCAAGAAATTACATAATATTTACCGTCTCTTGCCTGAGTGGACAACTGCTTCCTCCTCCCACTCTCAATGCAGCCAGGCTGTCATCATTCTAAAAGAATAAATTATTTTGAAACTTTAATATGAAGTACTGTGCTAAACTATTATTATGAGTATTTTCATGCCTACTGACAGTCAGAATTATCTGCAATAAAATGCCTTTTTTTTGAAAGGAAAAAGCAGAAGTGATGTTAAGCAACACAGTAATATTGGCTACTGGCTGGTAGATATTTAGAAGAAGATATCAAGTTTTTCAAGTATGTACACTGCACTAAAGACAACTGGACTGATGACTATTCAGTCCAAGCTTGTTTACATTGCAAACACTACTGCAGATATACAAGAAGTTGTTGCAGTGAACCCTACCTCTGAACCAGTATGCAAAAGATGTCACTTCTATATAATGGAGAATTTCAGGTTGGTCTTAATAACCAAAACTTTCCATTTAATTCTAGTTGTTCTATCTTTACCATTCACTCTTCAGACTTCCAATGAATTCAGAAGAATGGTAGGTATATAATGCAATAATCACAACATGCCTGTACTAAAAAATTTTATTTCTGTCAAACAATAGAACAGTTCAGCTGAAAGAAGATTTAAAATAGAAAAATTAAGAAAACCAGCAGAGGAACAACAAACCAGAAAAAAAAGGAAGAGCTGGAAGTTCTTTGCTGGTATTACTTAATTTTTTTCGATGGTCTATCTTCACAAAGGGGAAACCAGTTTCCCCTAGATTTTGTGTGCGTCGAAGGATACACACTACCATACTGACTAGAAATATGACACTGCAATTAAAATATTTTAGAAGACAACAACCAAATGTGAGCTTTGTGAAAAACATTTCCACCTCTAATAGATGTATCACATTATAAGCATTTCCAATTGAAAACTTCTATCCAACACACTTCATCTTTTTCATATTTTACAGTCACTCTTTTAACTATCTTTTAGATGAACTTCTTTTTCTCTTCTCTTGCTTTTTTAAAAATAACGTATCTGAAAGGTAGTGCTTCCTGTATTTTCAGTGGGTTTTTTTTAGTTTTTATTAGGTGGTTCAAGGAACGTCATTATAAGTTACAAAGAAAATTCTTGCAATCCTCAGTAGAAAAAATGGCATTCTTGAGAACAGAGATCCTTGTCCTCAATGATGTCTTCATAATTTAGCTAAGCTTACCCCATATGAGAAAGAAATCACTGACTATCCTGAACACAGGGGTTCCATCCACTTTCCAGCTTGTTTTAGAACTACCACAGTAGTTACAGACACATAAAGTACGTACAGATGAACACTGTATGAAAGTGAACAGTTGCACTCAGTTCTTATCATCTACCAGAACATCTAAACCAACCAACCACCTAAAGAGTTCTAAATAATTATGTACATGCACAGAAGGAAAAAAAAAAAGTGTAACTGCCTGATTTGATAAACAAATTTTGAACAAAGGCTGGTGGAGCTGAAGTTCAGAGTACGCGGCTTATGCAGTGGTCTCCTGGTAGTTAGCACTGCTGTACAGGTTTCAGCTAACTCTCATTTTCCATTCTCAAGGTTAAGAGAACTGTGCAGGCAATGTGCCTAGCCTGTGGGATGGGAGTGCCTCCTGTTGCTCAAAAATGATTCATCAGAATTATTAGCAGTATTATTTAGGTATCTAGTTCAAGCACTCATATTGCCCCATTATTGTGTCTCAATCTGTCTCTCTCTTTTTAATAAAGTATTTATGTGGCTCTCAAACACTCAACTTCAGAACAGCTTGAAGAGAGCGAGCTGTTTGGAAATAAGCTAAAATTCATGAGTCACGCTGAGACTATGTTGAATGTTCTCAGACACTGCCTTAAACTTTTAAGGCAACAACAATCCAAAGATGTGCGACTTTAAGAGATCCTCTGAGTACCTCACTGGCTGCACACTCCTCTGCCTCTAGCTGGCAATGGCCACAGCCGCCTACCACCAATGCAGCTACTGCAAGAGAGCAGAGTTGCCTCTGGTGTGCCACGCCATTCCGTGTGGCAGTCGCAATTCCGCAAATAGTGCCAGCTACCAGTTAAACTCCAAGAAACACCCAACAAAAAACACTAGCCTGTCAGTTTAGAAACATCATTTTCAAATGTTGTGTCACAAGATCAAGCCATGTTTTCAGGATTCCAAAAAAGCACCAGACATACTGAAATTATGAATACATAATTCTTAATACAAAATTAATGTCTCCTTTCTTCACACACGATGGAAACTAGTTAATCCTTTCTTGCACTGGAACAGATGTGGGGTTATAGCTAAGTTCTGAGGAGCTGGTCTTTGAGAAACAGAAACAAAATGCTTGCTGATAAGTCCACCATGTCACACTGATTTTGGTTGAACAAAGCATTAAGGAACATCCTCAGAGGAAGATAAATGGATCCAGTCATTCATGCAGAATCCTAGACCATGGAATATCACACTGGTTATCCATAACTAACCCACTTAGACACCCTTGAAATTTCTAACTCAAAACTAAACAAAAATGTTTCAAGACACTAATACAAAAGACAACATTGCAAGTAAGAGTAAACGGACATACTGTTGTATCAAGTGTTATCAATTCCAGATAATACACTAATGAAAATGGTTATGGCTTCTTTTTAACTGGGCAGTTTCGGTGATGTGGTAATGGTGGGTTTGTTTTTTTGATGCAGAGGTATAGTGGCCAACAGGATTTGGGCATTAGATATCACTCATTCCCTTAGAAGAAGGAGAACTGAGAAGAACAAGTGATTTGTTGTTAATGCCTTCTCTGTAAAAGTCTCAGCATTTCATTTCTCCTACTGAACTAATATAGTTCAATTACCACAATATCAAAGTTTAAAGAAAAAAATACAGAAAAATGTGAAGTCTAATAATGGTTTTTCCTTATATGTGAATGTATTCTTCATTGTAAAAGAATAAACATACAGATTAAGTCCTATTTCTAATCAGTCATTAACACTTAATAACAATACTTGAAAAATACCCTTTTCCTAAGATTAATTTTAGGCAACAGTGTACATACCAGTGTGAACCCTAATGCGTATACATACATGGCCAAAGTCACCCTCCCTCCTTTACCCATTAGCGACAGACTCAATGACATGAAGAAGGACAAACATCTATTTCCTGGAAGCTGCACAGTGCCACCCCTTCTCTCCACTCCGCCTCCCTACACCTGCCATCTGCCAGAATGCAAGAGAAACCAGGAATGTTATGTACAAAAACACTTCAGTAAAGACACAAGGAATGTGTGTGTCTTGTCTATCCAGTAAATCTGTGCCTCAGTGTGAAATAGCCTGGGTTCTAAAACTGTTACCTTTTGAGTTTGGGGTTTTTTTTTTGTTTGTTTGTTTGTTTGTTTGTTTTGTTGTTGTTCCTGCTGCTTTTGGTTTATGACAGTTTCTTGTTTGTTTTTTTTTTAAAGAAGACGAAATGAGAAATTAACTCGGAGATCTTGGTTGAAAACCCTTGGTTAGCTTAAAAGATAACATTCAAAACATTAAAAAATTTTATAGAATACATCTGAGATTTTACTGTTTCTCCATTGCTTTCCTTTTTTCTTAAGAACTTAAGGGTTAGAAACTACTTAATTTTCTCCTCTCCTAAGAATGTCATGCAATCTCTTTACTGCAGTAACTGAAATTTTAAATTAAATGTTAAATATGCTGAGACTTTGGACAAAACAGCTGAATACCGTTAGCACTGTAGTATTTCTCTTCTTGTTCTCTGGTCCAATACATTCCTAGATCAGGACACCTAACTACAAATTTAGTCTATGGCAAACAGAAGTTCAAGTATTAGTATTAATAGCTAGATTAAAATTTTGCTAAAAGTGTCAATTGCTAAGAATGATATATACTTTTTCAGTCATAATTGATGCATCTGTAGACACCATAAAGTTACTTCCTTAGGTTTCAGATGACTACAATCCTGATTTGATTACAGCCCTTCAATATTTAATAAACCTGGGAATCTATAATTTGCCCAGAGGAAAAAAGAACCAAAACTGCACCAGGCTGCACTTTATTGAAACCTGCAATGTACAAACAGAAATCAGACATGCAAACACAGCTGCTGCAGTAAAGCTTACTGGGATAAAAAAAAAAGAAAAGAGAAAGAGGAAAAAAGATCAATTCAGAAGCACGTGAAATACTCCAGCTCCTGAAATGATTCAAAACCTCTTCAACTATTTCACCATTTCATATGCTATCAATTACTTGCTTAACCTGCACTTATATATTACTGCATTTGCAATATGAGAAGCAACAAATATATTCAAAACCTTAATTTAGCCCTCTCAGAAAAAACTGTTTTAAATTAGCAGCTATTAAGCATTTTACAAAACAGTTGATCCTGTAAATGTTTATCAAGTTTGCTGTGGTGGAGAACACTTATGTACTGGTTGAAAAATTCATACTTCTCCCTAAAAAATTACATATTGATGGCTAAAGAAATTGTGAATGTGAAAAAAAGAACCATTTAACTAACAAAACAGCAATGTAAAATCATACTTTCCAATTTCTTGGTGAATGCTATGTATCCCACGAGCCTTCTACAGCTGTATTAACAGACTGTCAAATAAGGTAGGTCCAAAAAAATCCTAAACCAAACCAAAATCCCAAATCCAAACTATAAAAGTTATAAATGATCCAAGTTCAATTATATCTATTTATAACATTCCTCTCAAAAATTACAATTAGTGCAATAACAACAGAATATTAAACTATGACATTCTGTCCATGAGTGCAAGAGGACTAACAACCCCAGTACAACAGGCCCAGCTTCACAGAGATACAAATGCACTCAGTATTCAGAAGCACCACTTGTTCTTCAGTTTCTACTTTCTCCATACATTTTATGTTTAACACAGGTTTATGAAATGTATAGTTGGAATTTATGGCATTTACAGATTCTGTTGGATTTTTATTATGGTGATCAGGAAACCAGAAATAAAGAAAGGAACAAATATAAGTAGCAGAAGTTTACAATCAGTATTTAATAGACAAGCAATTAAATAAACAAGAGGATAGCTATGATTTCACTTGCTTATGAAAAGGTAAAAACAATGAAAACATGGTGCTACAAATGGAATTTCATTTTAAGTTACTGTCTCAGCTTTCTCTCACTACTTATCAGTGCCTTTTTTCCTTAGTAATAACAAAAAACCCAGAAGTGTGATTTTAGCTTATTTATTTCTAAACAACAAAAAGTAAATAATGAAAAATATAATGCTTTTGATTTGCAGATATCTGGTTTTGCTACCAGCTGGTTGCAAAAGAATAATTTGCCCATGGAGACAATTGGATTGAAGAGACCTCTTTTTTGAATAAAGATAGGATAAAAAAAAACAACTCTCTACAATGAGTTGTGAATAACGGCATTTTATCGTTAAACATCAATTTAAAAAAAATGCAAAAAGAGAATTCCATACCGTCTGTAGTCTACCCAATAGTGTTCGGCTAAGAGGATTTCCTACTGGGCTGAAACACCCTGTGAAAAGAAAAGGCTGTGAATTTTCTGCTTGTTATCCTTTTCCATCGAATAAACCATTTTATTTCAAAATCATTATGTTAGCAGGATATGTTTGACAAAATTCTAATGAAAAGCAGCAGCATCTTTCAGTCACAACTATGCATCCTTCAGTCAGGAACAGTTGGAGGGTTTATTTAACTAACAGACCTGACACAAGGTTAACTAATCCAATATTTCCATTCAAATGATTTGGAGAAGTAGCTCAAGCTATGTCCACATGCCACCTCGTGCTCAAAGCTGACACTATTATCTAGGCTGTATTGCTTTTCTCTTCATTGAATTTCTGAGTAATGCATACAAAGTTTTCCTACAGAAATGATCACAAAAACTCACAAAGGAATTACTTCCTTATTTTATCTGAAAGAATAACTACGACTATTCAGTAGTTCCCTTTGATCATCTGAGTTCCTATCACAACACATCTTGCTGTTTATTTTATTCACTCTCTACATAGCATACTTGAACAAGTACTTGTAAATTCTTTTCTTTTTAAAGTATTATGTTAACTACTAAGCTCACGAAAATCCTTTCATCATCTATGGATTTATCTTTTTGTTATTGGTCTCCTCAGCTGTATACTTAAGAAAGCATCTTAAAAAGAAAAGATACAAAAAAATCTGAAAATCATTGAACATGACAGTGAATTATGCTAGTTTCACTGCCAAACAGTTTCTCAAGTACAGAAATGCCAGGAAACACAGAGTTAAGCTCACTGGATTTTCTCTGTGAGACACTAGCTTTGAAACAAGTTTTGCTTTCAAAGAGAAATAAGTTCTGAAAACTCATTTTCATTTGCCACACCAAAAGCCTGCTTCTGAAGAGTCCAGTCTCTGAATAAAGAGGACTCTTCAGATTCCGATTCCTATGTACCAGCACAGCTCCACCAGGAAGCTTGCATAACTCCACATATGATGTACTTTCTAAAGCCTAGTGGTTTTGACTTTCACAGGAGATATACACATAAATGTTTAATCATTAAGGTATTTAGATATTTCTAACTAGAAAGAAAGCTGCATGCTCAAATAATCATAGTTAAACCATGCTCCTGCAGATCTTCTTCATGTGACTAATTTTGTAATTGTGAAAAATTCTAAGTGCATGAAATAATGCATTATTCAACTTTGTGTATGAATTAAAAGATTTCTGATCTTAGTAACATCAAAAAAGCTTGTATAAATTCTGAAGTACTTAATTTTGAAAGGCTTACTTTGCTTTTTATTACTCCTTGCCACATCTTTTAAGAAGAAATGAGAATAGAAACTTTTTCTGAATTCAACCCATGCTCAAGATGACAGACCTGAAGCTAACCTTTTTTCAAATAAACTATTTGCTAAAACATTTGTTCTGCACTAACACCAAAAGCCAGTGGGGATATTACTTCTATTGATATTATTATCTACATACTCATACAGTTACAAACCCAGATGCTGCAGAGATGATAGCTGCATACAAGTCTCATATCAACTCTTTGAATAAAAAATGCCCAAACTTAAAACCAATAAAATATCTGTACAAAAACCCAGTATTTTTTCTTTAGGCAAATGAGTATTCTACCATAGGATTTTGAATTTGAGTATTGCAGTGTTGTGCCAATTCATATAAACCCATACTAAGACAAAAACATATAAAATATTTGATAAAAAAACTCCTTGTTTGGAAAAATCAAGTTTTAATCAAAACAAAAATTACTCTGTAGTTTTTATCAGTAATATCCTTGACTTTCCCATTTTCCTAAGGAAAGTATGCATTACCTCCAAGTACTTCTCAATTGTATGTTTACGTGCGTGGGTACTCCTGTGCAGGCTCCATACTTAGCTGCTTGTCAAGTGAAAACTTTATGGTTAGCCTGATATTCCCAATTAAGATTCAATAAAGGGCAGTGCAGAAGTGTTATGCTGCAACTGTAGGACAGAGACAGATGTGTAGCAAAGTTACAGGCAGCGCTGTACTGAATTCTAGAAGCTGGCACTGGTTTAGACTCAGTGTTTTCCATGACCAGAGCCAAAACAAACAGAAAGTTCTTACTACTTTGCTTGAGGTGTAAACAGACCACAGCACACCTGGACCCAAATATTCTATGATCATGCCTATTGGTTACGCTGAACTAGTCTTGTTATCTGTTAGCAGTTTTCAGGTATCAAGCATTCCTTTAGTAGCCCCTACATTCAGAATTGACATATTAAAAAAAAAACAAAAAACAACCAAACAAAACAAAATCCAGCCAACAAAAAACTCTATTCAAGTCTTCCTCATTCACAAAACAAGGCTCGTTCAGCAAGCAAGGGGAATATCCATCCCTTCTTTCTCAAGAGATGTAGAAGAATTTTAAAGCAATGTTACACTGCTATTGGCCTGCTATGGTTCCATGCTTGATGAAGCATGTAAATGACATCAAGCAGGTGTGACTAACAGCCTCAGCAGTGCTTGCTTTGGTTATCTTTGATCCAGGCTGCACACTTCTCAACTACTATAGTGAGGTATTGAAACTGAGCTCAGGACTTCAAAATGACATTTCCACTTAATCTAAAAATGAAGTTTACAGGACATCATGACCTGTTTGGACTCTCACTTAGTCTGAGCTTATAGAAAGGTCATTAAATCCCTTGTAAGGTCAAGCCTGAAAAAAATCCCAACATGCAGGTTAATTTAGACTGCCCTATTTTAAGGATACTTCAGAATCACTAATGAAGAAGCATTTTCCATGATATGGAGGGTTTACTAGAACTTTTCAATGATCTTCTTTCTTAACGGCATCTGCTGTCTTCACCTTCAAAATCATGTACATCTTGAGAAGCAAATCTTCCCTTTTAAAGTACCAACATCTGAATTACTGCATTTCTTACTACTCTGCATTGATTCTTTCCTGGTCTCCCTTATACGGAATTTTACATAAAAAGAAAAAATTACTTATAGAAGAATGTACTGTTAATATCTAACTGCAATGTTAGATGTCTCAGAATGACAGATGCTAATGCCTTTACTCAAATTATCAGAATTTTTGTATTGACACAATTTAACACCAGGACAGCTCTTCTTTAGGGCCCACATAATCCAATTGTTACAATTATCTTGTTAGTCCAAGCATGTGCTGGCTTTTGGGAAAGGACTACCAAAGACCTGGTATCTTTTGAAAAACAATGTAGCTGTCTGCCTTGACAGGCTGAAACTGCATTAATTTCCTGCATAATAGAACACTGAACTGAAAGTTTATCCTCAGTTCCCCCCAGGTAACTTCTGGCAATATATTCTCTGCCAGTATAGCTGCAACTAAAGAGAAAAGACAGAATCCAAGCAGTCGTGCTGTCCAAGGCACATCTGTACTACCAAGTTCCCAGTTTGATTGCATGCTGTCACTGAAGAACTACCCTCTGCTCTAGACAAGCAAATTAGTGTGAAGTGATCAAATTCCAAAAAGCTGAACCGAAAAGCACAAAGTACATGAGTTGACACAGTAACAGTGGCCAAAAATAGTACTTGTAATTATTAAGAACATTCCCCTTTAAATAACAGCATGTTTGGCTATTTTATTTATTTTAAATTAATAGCATAAAGCCAGAATAGGGAAAAAGTCTTTCTAGAGAGTCACATTAATCCATGATTATCCTACGGGATTGTCTACAATCACCCAGTGTTAAATGTTTATGCAAAAAAACACTCTTTTAAGAGAAGCTGAGAGAATATTCATTACAGAACGCATGTTTGAAGTAACTTTTTAAAAGAAGGCTTTTTCTTGCTTTCTGAAATGTTCTTGATAAATTATTTTTTGAATTACTAAAGGTATTTAAGCATCATAAATCTCTAATTATTCCAGTCACATAGAATCTACAGGTTATGAAATTATCCAGAATCCTGGAAAATTCTCGTAACATCACACAACATCAAAGAAGAAAGGCATATCTAAGAAAACTGAAAAAGTTAATATTCAGACACTTCTGTGGTGAATGATTGTAAAGTGTGCAGAGAGAGAAAAAAAAAATCTTACTCCAGTTCCACATTATTCTACTTTTAATTGAGTTTTACTTTAAGTTTCTACTAATTGCTAATGACTGAAACCCCACAAACAAATCCTGAAAGAGATGAAAATAAACAATGCCTCTAGGAAATGGTATTTCTTATTGCAGACATTCTTACTAAATTGTATTGTGGCCTCTTGCAACATAGTGCAGTTAAATACACTCAAATTAAACAACAAACAGTGGGGGAAAAGTTAACTCAGATATGAGGCAAATATGTGTATGTCAGCTCAGTCCTTTCCCTACTCACCTTCTAGCTTTAAAACTATTTCCAGTAAACACAATTATGTTTTCAGCACAGCCACCTATTCAAAAGTATGACCTTTGTGACCAAAGGGTCTTCTGGTATGCAGTATAATCTCTACTTTAGCTTTCAAAGGGTTCAAAGGAAAGTTTTGAGGTTGTTTTTGGTTTTTTTTTTTCTGTGTGTTTGTTTTAAGTAAAAGCTTTCAGCAATTTCATTTTTCAACCTTGGTATAATATAAGAAAAATAAGACAAATTTGTAATGTTCTAAAGATATATTAATCTTTCCTCAAAGTTTATATCCTTAAACCAATTATGCTTTAATAGATCAAACAGAATTCATAAAATAAAAAGACTGTTTATATATTGGATAAGAACCTATTTTCCATTATTTAAAGACAGGTTAAAAATACTTTTAAGACCCACGATGAACATTTTCAGATGCAGTTCACATAAAATGAAAGGAATGGATGCATCCACTTCACACAAGTATGCATTTTGTTTTACCAATAAAACAGATGTTTTACTAATATCCATGGCTGTAGGTGAGAACCCACTTCCAATTCTGCTCTACAAAACTTCAGCTAGCACCTATGATTTTGAAGATATTTTAGATTGAACAGGAAAATTGTCAGGATTAAGTACACTGAAAACTGTTTCAATGAAGTTTAATCTGTATAATAGCTTTTAAAACTACTTCAGATACATGGCTGAAGGTACATCAAGAAAACTACATTCAAAAGAAGATACAAGTGAGACAAGTAACAGAGTATTGTTAACATCCTTTCTAAAATAGCATTCTCTTTCTAACTAATGTTATGCCAAAGGAAATGGTTCATTTTCTGGAGAGCCTGTATTAAGAAGGATAATGGAGCTGGTGAAGTGTCTGGAGTGCATGTTCTGTGAAGAGCAGCTGAGGGAGCTGGGGTTGTTGAACCTGGAGAAGAGGAGGCTCAGGGCTGACCTTACTCCTCTCTGCAACTACCTGAAAGGAGGTAGCAGCCAGATGGGGGTCAGCCTCTTTTCCCAGGTTACAAGTGACAGGACAAGAGGACATAGTCTCAAGCCACACCAGGGGAGGTTCAGGTTGAACATTGGGAAGATTTTCTTCAGGGAAAGAAAGGGTTGTTAAACATTGGAACAGACTGTCCAAGGAGGTGGTGGAGTCATCATCCCTGAAGGTGTTTAAGAAACCACTGTATGTGGCACTTAGTGCCATGGTCTAGTTGACATGGTGGTGACTGGTCAAAGTTTGGACTTGATGACTTTGTAGGTCTTTTCCAACAAAAATGATGCCATGATCCATGTGATCTTGCAAACCATACAAAATGGTATATACTCAAAATAGGCAGTTCTCACATGCCATATTCAAGTATATATACAAAAGTGCTGGGATGGCAACATTACTAAATGCAAAGGTCTTCTACAAACACCCGTGTATTCTGCACTGATAGAAGTCTACTCAATGTTAGCCATTACCAGCGTTCTCATTGTGTTTTGCCCACTTTATTCTTTGATCTTTGGAAAAGATTGAACTATCTCCTAAATGTTGCTCTCATTTTCCAAGTTCCAATTTTTTAACCTAAATCTATCCATTTGAAACCAAACCCCAAAATCTATAGGAAATACAGAATTGTTCTCTGTTTACTGTCTTAGTTTTTATAAGTAATAGAGAAAGTTTGGTTCATTTCTTTCTCAGTTGGTTATGAGAGCTGTTGGCTCTCATCTATACACTTTAAAAAAAAAGAGAGAAAAGCCTTAGTTCTACTGCTGCTAGATATTTCTTCTCCAATTAGTGCAGACTGATGTAGATGGCAATGACAAACCCCCAAAACATAACAAAAAACCAAACCCACAATACTCCCTCCCAGTTAAGCCAAAACAGAGTTGTGTGATAGTGGAAAAGCATAATATTTTTGTTTCCCTTCTCCATCCCACTTATACAATGAAAACTTGCAAATTAACAAAATAAATTTGGAAAATTATATCAAAAAATCAGGCTTTGGTAGCTGTTCAAAATACTGTACTATACAGAAAAGCCACCACAGAAGGATAATCTTTCAATAATAAAGTACGCAAATGTACCTTTTTAACCAACAGTTTACTTAATACTGGTATTAAAAACAGTTATCTAGAAAAGCAGCTCTAGGCAGTTACACAATTCAGGAGCATGCAGTTCCATACTGCTGCAGCTTCTTTCACACAGCATGTGATTTTCCAGTAGATGCCCTAACTTCAGGTATTAGGAGAATCCTGGATTCTCAAATGAGTTACAGCTGTTCCAGAGAAAGACAACCAGTCCAGTGTGCTTTAACATGGTAACTTCCTTATCCAAGAACAGATGCAGTTACGTAGAGCTACTGCATCTGGTAGTTTCTGATTTCCCAGCCCAAATGACCAAGTAGTGTGTCCTGTCCTTGCAGCAGAGTGAAGTGAGCACTGGAGCAGTGGAATAGAGCAAGGCTTAAATTCACACCTGTAGATCCACAGGGAGATACCTTTGCTGTAACATCAACTAATTTCAATCTTCATAGAAGAGACCTCAGAATCAGACAGCATTAACATGAAAACACTATGCTCCTGGCAGTGCCAGATCCCACAACATAATTATATCTCTCATCAGCCAAAAGAATGCACAGAGATATTCATTCAATGTTAGCCATCATTTTAGTTTCTTTGGTTCAAGGTATAAAAGAACACAAACATGTATTTGCTCAGACAATAATTCTCCAGGAGGAACTATGGAGATAGTCTGTCATGGGCTTTGAGAAAAATAGAGTTTCATTTGAAAGAATTTATTCTGTACTTACGCACAATGAACAGCCAGAATTTGATCCCTATTTACTAAAAGCACAATGAAGTAAAAACTATTGCATCACAAAAACAATTAAAAAATCCAACTTTTTAATTAGAGATTAAAATCAAATACATTTCACAGCCTACACACCCACCTAATTATTTCTGAGTAATCTTATCAAACCATCATCTTACATTTTTCTTGCAAATGTTAAGTTTCTACAGTACCATATATAAACAATGCAAGTAGTAGCACGTGTCCCAAGCATTCTTTTGAAGTAAAGAACATTTATTGAATTCATGCTAATCAGGAATGTGCTAATTTTATGACAACTTCTAACATTACATCACAATGGCAGTAGATACCATTGAAAATAAGCAGAGGATATAGTATCCAGTTGTTTTTTTCTACAAGGTAGAGAATAGAAAGTGATTCTACGGCAAACATCAATAAGCCTGCACAGATACCATCAGCATTCTGAAATCAGATTGGCAGTATTATTTACAAGTTCTAGATAGCAGATAAAAAAGATGTAAGGAAAATGCAAGACTCTGACGCATACTTTGTATTAATAAGAGTTATTTTTCTTCTAGTGCTACAGATACTCTGAGAAAGTCATATTAGTTTCGCTAAGCTCCCCTGGACTGCTTAAAAGCAGACAAGCTAAAGCAAATTTGAAAAGAAACTTTTTTGGTATTTTATTAAATATAGCTTGTGGTGTTACCGTATCAAAAAATACTTCATGAAACATAGAAACTACAGTCCCTTAGAGTTATGGATGCCCAACACTGAAGCAGCAAGCTACACTTTTTGGTTTAATGATTTTTTTGCTTCTGCATTGATTTACCCTCTGTGAATCAGAAGAAATGAAGCTCCTATGTAGTAAGGTTAAATCTTATTTATTAATACAGTTAATTTACATGTAATTACAATAGAATTTAACTCTACCTGCAACTCTCAAAGTCAAGTATTACTGACCTCAGGAGTCTACTCATGACTTTAAAAAAAACATAGTTGACTACAGATAAAAGACAAAGAATGAAAATTATGCAAGGAAGGAAAACAAAGTCATTTACTTCACATGGTTACTTCCACAACACAAATTCAGCAGTGGCTAGTTACCCACAGTTACTTAAACTAGATTAGCCTGCTGTTCTACAAATGGAAAGCTGTAAGAAAATATACTTAGAATACCACACGTACTTTTCAAAATCAGCCATTAATACTTTTGCAATGCAAAGTCTTGTCAGGTAAGTAAAAACTGCCAGTTACTTCATGAACTACTGAGTTTCTATATTATCCAATAAGCCTCACAATGTCAAACCAAGTCTTGACCAAAAAAAAAAAAATCTAGAAAAAATTAAAAATCTTGTAACTCCTTGAACAACTTATGAAGCATTTTCCTAACATTTGCATTCAAGGAAAAATAGTATCAGCAATACCATATGCGATATGCTGGAAAAAGTAAGTCAGGTTCATATTTCAGGTCTTTCATCATGATCAGAATAACCACTACTTTTTCTATTACAGTCAGTACTGAATATTAATTTTGACAAAAGTTTACCAGAAAATTCCAAGAAATTGCCAACCAATTAGTACAGTATTGCAAGCGTGGGTAGAGCCCTTCCCAAATCTTCGTTCGCGAAGCCTAGCCATGATGATGATGATGTATTAAACCTGAAAATGTAAGACCATTGGCAGACACTAAATCAGGCAATCATTATGTAAGATTTTTAATATGGTCTCAGATGAAAAGAGTAAGGAAAACAGTTCACAACAGACACACTTCTTTCGGAAAAAGAAGGCCATGTCTTTAAAATATATTCCCAAATTTACTTTCAATTTTGTAGTTCAGAAAGTAGATTGGTCTGATATTTCATGAAAATGTGTGGTGAAACCAACTTACACTTGAGAATTTTCCCATATCTACACTTCAGAGTTTTCGGATGATTTATGAACAAACTGCTCTAAGAAGGAGGTTTTTCTACATATCAGTGATTAGAACATGTATGAATAATTAAGTCCTTTCTATTTAGTTTCCAATTGCATAGGGAAACAAAATAATGGCCTGTAGCAACTTCCATAACAAAATCTGAATATAATTCCTTGTAAATAACATATGACAAAGTGCTGGAGACTAATATTGGTATCATCTATTACAGAGAAAAATACATGGAAATGTTAAGTTCAACACTGAAGCAGCACATTGCAGATCCAGTTGGGCACAAACTTCAGTGATAATGATTTTTCAGCTTCCTCCACCTACAAAGTCTGCAAAGTTTTTCAGAATGCAACAGCAACCTGCTACTGCTTTTAAAGCAATGGATTTTTAGAATGCTTTAAAAAAAGTATCACCACTTCTATACTCTCAGCCTTCAGCCTTTCTGTAATTCCTCTAGCAGAAGTTACACTGGTTATACAAATATGTGGATATCAAATGTTATGATACTTTGCTGAAAGTAATAAAAGATGACTTAGCCATTAAGGGCCACCTTCTACTACAGGAGACCCTGATAGAAAGTTTGAATTATCCCTTGACAAAGAGCTGAAAAGCAATCTGTTCTAGACAGATGTTTCCTTGGATCTTAGGTGGAGGATATGAAAAAAAAAAAAAAAAAGAGCATGGAAAGGAAACTGTTTGCAAAGAACATAATTAGGGGGTATACTACATTTCATTTACAAAGTGGTACCTGATCTGAGGAGAAGCAAAAGAATGAAAATCAAGACAGGGAGGTTCAGAGAGGGGTTGATCGCAGCTTTGGGCTGAGACCATATTTCTAAAACTCTGGATATCCTGGAGAGAACAGACTTCTCTCCAAGGTTAAATCAGCAACATAAATCTCTGCAGCTAGTCTTAGAAGACAGTTAGACTTTACACCATCACAGTGTCAAGCCAGCCAGGAGAAGTTACAGTCCTATCCAGTGAATTTTTATCTTGTTCGTATAGGAATTTTGCAAGGAAGACCACCTGCACAGCAAATCAAAAGATGTAAACAAAAATAATTATGAAAATTAAATTCAGAATGAATAAAGAACTATCATTTGACTAAATATTTTGTATAGTATCATGAAATACAGGAGTTAATATAATAACATAATAGCTTTTTTCACATCATCACACAGGTAGTGCCAAATTGTTAAAAACTGCAGTACTTAAACATATAAGCTTAATTATATAACCAATTCTTTCTGGTTTGACTACCAGCAGCAGCTAAAATCACTATATCTCCAATAACCCAAAATCCACATGAAAGTAGCAAAGGTTAAATTCTTACAATCATCAGTCAGAGGAAGGGGATTATAAAGGTCTGAATATTCAAGGACAGGAAATTCTTTTCCATACCTTACTCTAAAAATAACCACCCACTTCTATACATTATGCATTGCAAATGGTATCTCTGTTTCTTTAAGACTGGCTTAATTGCCAACTGCTACAAACATTTGTTTCTTGAAAAGGAAAAAACAAATGAAAAACACGGAAAATTGTCTTGTAAAACTCTAACGTTGGAAGCCTCAAAGTATATGTTTTAATAACCTTAGTATGTCTTAATAGCTGTGTTCACTGAACCTTCCTAGATGGTTTTTGCACACACTTACATGCCAATTATGAACTCAAGAACTGGTGATACAGACAACCCTGGACACACCTTGTTCTCTTTGAGCAATTCCGGGAAATTACTCTGAAAATTATTTGTTTTGGTAAGAAAAGCTGATTTGCAGGAAGATTCTTAATTCAAACCCCAGTTCAATTGCTGAAGATCATTTATACATGTGAATAGAAAAAAAAAGATGGAAGTTTTCTTTATGTCCTTTACCAGAAGGAAAACAAATTTCCAATAAACACTGTTACCAAGATACAAAAGATGTGGTATATTATCGATGTGCATTAAGTGGGTACTGCACTCCAGATTTTGCAAATAACAATGGAACAATTTCCTTTTTTCTCTTAGTGCTGCTTTTTGTGCAGAAGCAGCCTAATCTGAAACAAATATAATTGTCTAGAACATACATTGTGTTAGACTGAACTGCCGGACACAAAGACTGAAAAGTTACCACTAATTAATCAACACATATATTCAGAACTTGTGTTTTGAACTATTTCTAAAATGAAAAATTCCAAGAATAAGCTTGGAGTATTTGTAGAAAATAAATGCCAGCTTGGTTTTAGCTAGTACCTGGCTCACAAGAGAAGTTCTTCAACTAGCAACATGCAGAATTCTGTTACAACATTCTCCTGAACAAGTAGAGGAGGTGACACACCTCATAGACACCTCCTCTGAATTGAGACAGTCTCAAAAAAATAAAACAAACAAGACTTTAAGGACAGGAGTATTCTTTTTCACTAGAGGCAAACTCTACTTAAATGTGACTATCCATAATGAAAACTTCAATATGTAAGGAGCAGGCAAACAAAGCCTAGAGTCTTCACCTGAAAATACATCTCACAAAGTGCATCTTAGCAGTTACGGCTACTGCAAGAAAAAAAAAGAAAAAAAAAAGAATTAAGGTTAGAGGAATTGCTTCTCCTCATGCTCTCCAGGTCCACAAGGACAACCAGAAGTTAGGCAAAAGAATTCTCAAAACATTTTCTGCTACGAGGTAATCTAGCATAGCAAAAGATGCTCAAGATATATTTTGAAGGAAGCTCCAATTTTCTGTATTTTATTACTTGGCATATTAGCTGTAGCAGTCTGCTTCCTTTGACGAGTCAGGCTCTGCATGGAATCCAGAAAGACTTATATCAACATATGCCATGGCCACATCCTTCAGGTAATCTGTCAAAAAACCCAGTCAACGAGGCCCCAGATGCTAGGAGAGACAGCTGCAGTAGAGATCAACAGGATAGGAAAAGGGGATGTGACATCTAGAAGCATTTGGAGATGCAGTATGCTGGAATCAATCTATAGATGAGATACAGAGTTTCAAATATTATCTGTTAGACAGTCGAGTAAGAGTCTTCTGCACAAGGACTACCTGGCATGCCACAACAAAGCCTGCGGTCAAGTGAGCAGGGGAGACTCTAAAGAGCTTTCTTGAATTTGCCTGCTTGTCACTTGGATCTTTTTTCTTTGTCTGAGGAAGTAAGAACAGAAGAAACTGAGCCCTGATTGTGGGAGGAAAACATGAGAAAGGGAACTCTGCAATCTGTAGCTCCACTGCATGCCTTAAGGTTGCAGAAAACACCCAAATACAAGTTTCCAGAAGCAGAGTTTTAAGAGAATTCTAACATGTCGTTTGAAGCCAACAAGCAATGAGCTGCTGTTCTTTACAACGTCCAGTGAAGAAGGAAGCTCAATGTAAAGCTCATTTCATCAGGATCAAGGCAGCACACTGAGGGCAGCTCTGTATATAACAGCAAGCTGTAAGGTGGTGTGCCAATAGCAACATCTAAGTAACAAACCCACTTCTCTGTATGTGCCTTCTGCTTCCCCAAGCGCCCATCCTCTGTCAGTTTCTACAGAGCCAATATGTTTGGTATCAAACTACACTGGTGCCACAGTCTATTGCTGATACTTTGCTGCACAGTCCCTGAGAGAAGGACTGTTTCCACCTCTGTGACCAGCTAAAATTGCATTTAAGCATGTTGCTGTCTCATGGCTCAATAGTTCAAAAGTATAGACAAGCTCAGAGTGAAAACAGTTAACAGGACCCCTCTACTTAGGAATTAATTAGATTCAGTTGTTTTAGGATCCACATAATTGAGAAGGTAAGGGCACACTTAGGCCAAATCAGTTTTGGCAGAGACTTTCCACAGTACTACGTCACACCCTGATTTTGCAATCTATATCTACTGCTGCCAAACAGAGAGTAATGCTTCATTTAATCCACACCCTTGTATAATTTGGCTGAGAGTACTTCCTTTAGCCTGAAGGCTCAGCAGTAATTACCCTAACATACACCAATTTCAAGTAAATATAAATGATGTTCTTTTGATAAAGTTTTTGGAATCTTCAAAGATTGCTGTTATTGTGCTCTGTATTTAGTGTAATTTTTAGTGAAATATTTTAATTAACTTGCCTAGAAGAAACATGAAAAAGAACATATAATAAAGGAACATGTGTATCTTTGATCTTAGTATAAACAATTCTAGCAAGTTTAACTAGAAAATACAAACTTTTCTGACATTTATAACATCTTATCGGTCAGATAGAAGAAACTGGATAAGCAACCTTTTAGAATAGAAGAACTAGATTGTCATTAACATTAATGGATATGTCTGTGTGTCTTTACTATTCTGTTGGAACATTTTTGTGGTTAGATGAATCTATTTATACAACTTGTGTTTTCAAATTAAAAGATCATTTTTACTCTTCATTTTATAAACACACAGCTCTTCTGCCTTAAAATAAGGTCCTGTATTTGCGCCCTGAGCCAAAACTCTCATGTTCTCAAGTGACCTGCGTAGCACAGCAGGGTCAGAGAGCTCTGAGGAAGCTCTTTTCCCTGCAGAATTGCCTGAGCTGCCTGTGAACCATGAAGAGGACATAGGTGTGTCCTTGTACTCTTCATTTTTATTTAGCCGAAGTCAGCTGTAGGCTGGAACATCATGAGCCTTTGTAACCTATTTGCACTGAAGAAACTAAGACACAGCTACTTGAAAATGTAAATGGTACAGCAAATAGCTTATAAAGGAACCAGGTATAAAAAAATTAAAATAAAATAAAATAAAATCTTGTGATAGATGTTTCTATTGTTTTAAAAGAAAATTAACTTTGAGAAAAATATTTGTAAGTTGTATTTTTCAGTTCTTCCATTGTGCTGTAAGCAAATAATAACAAAAAAAGTTTTATTTTCATTGTCCCTTCTCTCTTATACTTTTGCCCTAAGTCAAAGTAAGAGATATGAATATCTTGTTAAAGACATGTTAGAATGATCATTTTCCCCAGGGGAGTTGCCATTCAAATTAGCATACAGACATATATAAAAAACAGTTTAGATTTAATTCTCTTCTGCTTATGGCAAAAATACTTTAACATAACTTCAGAGTAGTTACATTAATTGACACTTGCTGAGAGCTGATCTGTGGTGTTCAGCTGATAATTCCTCTCTACTGAGTTCTCTTACAATCTTTTGAAAAATAAAGAGAAAATCTGCTAATTAGATCTAAAACTTAATCCACTATAATATATTCTCTGTGACTATGCAGTGCTTTTTAGTTTAAACAAAGCCTTGTAATGACTGTAGAGGTATTTTTATCTTTGGTTAATAGGAGAAAAAACCCCACAACAGAATAATACACTGAAAAAACTAGGGACTAAAATAAGTAATTTACTCACTTAAAAACTGCAAGTATTCTGCACTTTCTTGTAAGAGTTTTAAAACATTATTGCTATCCAGAGCAAGGAGTGGTGGTGGTGGGGTTTCAGCAATTCAGTTTCCAGAAAAAAGAAAACATATGTACTTGATTCAATCACAGAGTTAGAAGGAATTATGTCCTACAAATGACAGAGAACATGAGAATTTTGCAAAGTTGCAATTAGATACTTGCTGTAATAACAGAAAGCAATTCACATTTCTATATTGAGGAATACAAAAGAAGATACTAGGCAAGAGTTTCTATTTTTTGGCACCACTGTCTCATTAGAATAATTAAATGAAAAGGCCACATGTAAAAATATTAGAAGAATTCTCTTGAAAATTTTTAGAAGTTTAAATTTCTGAAAGATTTGTCAGGCAGGATCAGTTCTTCAAATATGTGACAGAGCAGGAAACTGCATAAAAATACAGAAAAATAACTGAGAAGTGAGAAACAAGTATTAGGCCCCTATTTCTTTCATCTTAATGTACATTCACCCTTATCAAAGACATGATATAATCTACTAGAAGCATATTGTAGCTTGCAGAAAGCTAAGCACTCTGCAAGCATTTATACTAATGTATCACTTCCTATGTTGGCAGCACCTCCATAGGATATACTAATAGTGTTCTGTATTTCTATCCAGTTTCAGACTTAAAGACAACTGGTAGTAGATTACTAATCAAAGATACTTCCTCCACTGGACTGCCTGATCACATTGAGGCCATTATGACCATCCCTTAGTGAACAGGATATTTGCATTTCTTCCTCTGTAGTCTTAAGAATAAAAGAAAAAGATGAATATATCCCACCACCAGGGAAAAGACTACTACAACACTTTTGCACAGGCTTCACAATATCAGTTCATCATTTGTTTAATCAATGTCACAAAAAAAAGCCCATCAGACTCACCAATGCTAATGGGATTAAGAAACTGTGAGATTATTATACATTAGCTACTTCTCTTTTGTAAGTTTTTTCATACATAAAGAAAAATTAGTTTCCATCATTACCTATTCCTCCTAGCAGCTTGTATTACACTCAAACCACTTTCAACTAATAGTGTGGGTAGTGAACCACTTTTAGGTGTGTATTTGCTACTCTTCACCGCAACATGCTCCTGCCCCAATTTTAAGAAGATGTGGGGCTAAAAAGAAAAATCTCAATGCTACTTAGACATTATGGCAAATTGCCACACCATTTCCATAGCTCTGATCTGTGCAGCCCTGCAGGCTTAATTGCATTCACCATCACAGCAAATCTAAATGGAGCTGTTGGTGAGCTAATGAGGCAGCACACATTATGGTAAAATGGGGAACAGATATATCCAGATTCCTTCAAAACAAAACAGAGTTCTTTTCCTATGTTTATATTCTTGTCAAGACATCTTTTACACACACTCAAGATATTTCTCTTAAAAAGCAGATAGGAAGAGATTTCAATTCTATGTTAAAATTTGATAAAATATAGTATTTTCTTAATTCTAGCATATGACAGTAAAAAGTACATATTCAGTCATCTGTGTACCATTCAATTTGCCTGCATGGACTGGATCCCAGTAACATACAAATGAGGATGCAACTTTTGATAGTGTTCTGCAGTATCTCTATAAAAATGTGAATTTTGCTACTTGATGTATCTTTTTCTAATTCTTAAAAAAAAGAATAAAGATATTATTTTAAGAACATTAAACTGATGCATAAATATTTTTGATGTAGAAATCTATTTTTCCCTGTTTGCTTGAGACTGAAAAAAGTTTTAAATAGTCTATCAAATATAACGGAGGGCTTAATGCAAAGTCAGTTTTGCTATTATCTTCAGAGAGGGAGAAAGAGTGCTTTGAAGCTTTCACTTTGTATAGGTGGAAAACACCTTTGACTGTCAGTTGTGTTAATGGAGAGAAAATTTCTAATTGTTCTCAACCCTGCCAAAGTGTTTTTTGTTTTTGAGATTTTCTTGAAAGATACAAGAACCATCACGTTTCTAGAACACACGTAATTAATTTTTAAGAGCAAGTTTAATTAACTAGTTTTATTGAAGTCCAAATTTTAGTGAAAGATCTGTGTAGTATTTATAGTCGAGCTTCAATCTCCCACATAGTTAACAATCAGGGTCACTGCTAATTACAGCCACTTGAGATCGAAAACTTCTTTTAGAAAACATGTCCTGAACATAGTGGGAGTTACTGAAAAGTCACTGTTGAATAGAGCCCAAAAACACCGGTCATTTCTTTCATGGTATGCCATGGATCTGCAGAACAGTGTCTCATAGGAAGATGATTTCACTGTCCAAAGATGCTCACAGTTTTAAGGAGGAAAGGCAAACAAGACCAGAATTTAATGTCAGAGAATGGGTAATTGCAATCTAGATATTTTGCTACTTCCTTATTTGTTTAAAAAAAATAACAGCTAGGAAATGGGTTGTTCTGGAAGAAAGTACAAAGACAAGCATATGACAAGGAAAAGATAGGAATGCCTCAGACAAAGCTGTGGATAATGCTACAGTGCAGTGTAGTAGAATAGCACTACAGGATGGATATGCTAAAACTACCAATAAGCATGAGCATAAGGAGAGCTCTAGGGCACAAGGAAGATAAAACCTCAATTCTGGATATCCAAGACAGGTCTTAACCAAATTTTATTACCAAGAAAAAAAAAAAAAGAGAAGAAAATTATAAAAAAGAAGATAAGAAATTCAGCAAGCTTAAATATTACATACCTTTAAGGACAGCTTCCTTAAAGAGTATTAAACAATAATCAAGTAAGAATAAAGTAATTCTGCTGTATATAAAACATGAGATTTTGAG
This sequence comes from Grallaria varia, assembly GCA_013396735.1. Taxonomy (NCBI): domain Eukaryota; kingdom Metazoa; phylum Chordata; class Aves; order Passeriformes; family Formicariidae; genus Grallaria; species Grallaria varia. Next base: position 270,402 of record VWZG01008904.1, read on the forward strand.
GAGAATGAAAAATAGGACCAGCCATAAGACTTTGTGAAACTAAATTCCCAATGTAAAACTGACTTTCTGCAAAGACAAACATCTAGCACACTTTTCAGATTATTGAAATAGCTATCAGCACAGCCACAGCTTTAGTGAGGCAGACACAAAAATTACCTGATATGGTAAAATGAGTTACACTCTCAATGAAAAACTTCAACTGACAGCCTATCATGATGGACAGTAAGAAAACATAAGTTCTGTGCCTTCCTCTCAAATTTAACACAACCTTCATGAGGCAAAGGCACACAACATAAATTTTCTCAAATTTAAATTAATGTTGCTAGATCTCATGAAATCTCTCTAATGAAATGTTTTATACATAACGTAAAAATAAGTTCAACCATGTCTTGTGCTGGCTTTGCAGATTCTACTTTGTTCATTACTATTTGATAAAATTCATTACTTTTCTCTGGTAATTCTAACCATACCATTGACAAAACTTTCTCTCTTGCACAGCACTTTATAGTGTCAATGGCAAAACAGTAGATGTTGTTAACTTGAATTTAGCAAGACTTTCAACACTGTCCCCACAACATTCCACAGACAAACAGCTCAAGTATGGACTGTGTAAACAGACAGTACAGCAGACCGAAAGTTGGCTGAGCCATAGAGATCAGAAGTTTGCAACTACTCATGTGAAATGTAATTGGAGACCAGTCACCAGTGGTGGTCTCCAGTGATTGATACTGAAGTCCACACTTTAACTTCTCCATTAGGGACCTTGATGGTGGGACTGAGTACACCCACAGCAAATTTGCATATGATAAAAAATTGGGAGGAGAGGCTGATACACCAGAGGGACATGCTGCCATTCAGAGGCACCTTGACAGGCCTCACAAATAGGTCAACAACCCATTTGTTGAATCTCTCAAAGTTCAACAAGGGAAAATGAAAAGTCTTGCACTGGGGAAGGAATAATTCCATGCACCAATGCAGACTGGAAAACATAAAATATCACTTAAGGATAAATAAAACTCTTTACGGTGAGAACAGTCAAACATTGTACTACATTGTTCAGAGATGTTCTGGAGTCTCCACCCTTAGAGATATTCAAAACCCAAATGGACATAGTCCTGACTTCCAGGTGAATCTGCTTTGGGCAGGAGGGTTAGGCTACATGGTCAATGATAAAAGCTTGTCTTTACTCATCTCACATAAAGAATATTCTGTCCTTGAGAAAGATGTTGAAGATCTCTATTAGATGATTAAACTTTGAATTATTCAATTTAGAGCAAACTGGCTGGAAACAAAGATGGTCCTCTGCCTCAGCATCCATGAGATAACTCATCTTGAGGGAAGTGGGCATGGTAAACACCAGAACAAGGAGTAGGGTTTCATGAAAGCCCATAAACCAGTGAAAGTATGCACTTAAAGAAAAGCCAAAAATATACTATATGTTTGAGTGTATACAGAACCCATTTGTCAAAATGAAGCGATATTCAAAAGAAATAGTAGTGAATATTACTTTCATTTGAAGTATTATGAAATCACATATAGGCAATTCTGCAAATGTATCTGGATATGAAAAGATTTAAAAGTCAGGAAAGATCTGCTGTATTACTGCTACTGCCCATAAATCACGAAGATCTACACACCATTTTCCCACTGTTTCCTACATAACACAAGACCTAGACAAGTAACCTGCCTTAAAAAGAAAGGGCTGCATATATTCAGTCTACTACACTGTCCATAGTACAAGATGTCAGCTCCCACTTTACCAAATTACTAGAGCACACACATACACCAGTTACATGGTTAAAAATATTGTTAACAGAGGCTTACACATATAAATGGGAATTCTGCATTTTGCTTTAAGAAGCCCTAAATACACAGCAAAAGGTGACAGGAGTGAACTGTCAACGTAACCCTCAGGAATATGTAACCATCTGCTGGACAAAAATAAAGGCTCTCTAGTACAGGCAATTGTTAAGAATGCAACATCCCAGTAAGTACAAAAACCACACATATTGTGTATATAAAACCAATACATAAAGAAAGCTTCTGCCCCTCCAGCACAATCCTAATTAATAGATCTAAGTACAGATTTCCTATTATTCAAAAGCAAAATTTAACTTGCAGTTAGGAGCTATGAACACAAGCATTTATTTTACAATCTATAACAAATAGGAAAGGATGAATAGATGAGAAAATCTTTCTCACATGTTTCACTGAAACAGTACAACAACGTGGAGGCCCCCCAAATGACAGAGTAATTTATGATTTTAAAATATTTTCTTACAGAAAAATCTATTTCAATTGTGGCCTACTAGTATTTTTATGGTTGTCTTCCCTTAAAAGTCTTGATGTTCTCATGGCTTCTTCTTTACTATATTTCCTTTTTTACTATACTTTCCTTGTATAAATAATATCCTTTACCCGTGGATCATCTTGAAGTATTAGTCAGTTTTGGATCCAATTACATTGGGAGTCTACATGAACAGCTCTAACATTTATCTATTTTTGTGCATGCTATTTAGGAAGTCTCCATCAACACATTTATCTGTGCTTCTGCATAAAATAAAATTCAAGAAAATAGAATTCCTCAGTTTGAACAATATTAGGAATAGCCATTTGGAAGAACTTAAAGTATGTGTTAATGTTCTTTAAGTCCACTTATTTTAAATGTTCACAGTATGTAAGACATGTATTCTACAGTTTCTGTAAGATTTACACACACTAAGCTCTTTCATTAAGGTAGAAAATGGAAATACAGAAGTTTATTGGCATGTGGTCATTTGCATTGTGAATTATTGACTAGGAGTGATTTTGAAATGAGTGGTCAGTCGTTTAGACCATGCTAAGGACACTTTCCCTGGCTGATCAGAAAAAGTAATCATAACCTGATTTGCAAAAAAAATTGCCTGCCTGCAGGAGATAATTCTACGTAATTATGGAGATTATTCCTATCTTTACTATCTAAATTTTAAATCTCTATTACCTGTTTTTACTTCATTATGTATTCCACCCTCTCTCTGGTGGAATTCTTTTTACTCTTCTCAAGGATACAAAACAAAAACACTTCAAAATTAAGGTTCTAATTTTCTGTCTTATTTTACAGATGCCCCAAAAAAGAGAAAATGGCATGAAATCATAAATTTTATTATTAAATACTGTATTTAGCAATGAAACAAAGCAAGTATCTCAAATGTGCATAATTGCATTGCTCACCTTATTCTCAAAATCTTTGAATAAAAAATGTCTCTAGAAAAAACTCCACCTAAAAGTACATTAAACGCAACAGCAAATAAACTACCAAGCAACTTGTTACTTATACAAGTACATATGCTTTCAAATTCTATTATTTTTGAGCTTAAGACCATTAAGTAGGCATTAAAATACTACTAAAATATTAAATTAAGAAAATCTGGCAATGCCATACTCTTCTAGGAACTGACACCACAAATAAACAAGTGTATGGTTTAGTGGAAAAAAAGAAATTACACAGACACATGCATCACTATTAGACTATATCACACTGCACTTTATAAACATCACATGTAACAAAACCAGGACACTCCCTGAAAGAGCTGCACAGAAAAACTTAAAAAGGCAGAAAAAAATCCTCATAAAGTTATTACCCACTCCCTACAAAGAGTGAAGAAATAAAGAAACTTACCACTTTCGGTAATGAAAGAATACAGAGGATTCAGTGGAGAGCTCAGAGTGCCTGGCAGTCGTAGCTTGGAGTGTTGTGACAGTGATGATGGTGCAGGAAGCAAGAGATTTGAGCTTGTCTGTAATAGGAACACAAATCAGAAAGTGAAGTGTAATTTCCTGGGTCACTCACTGATGCAATAGCTAGAAGAGAAATATTTGCTTACTGTAAATAACTACTAAATTCCAGGAAAAAAAATTAAGAACTTAAGTCAACAATGACTATCAATTTATATTTATATATATATATATAACAC
>VWZG01008904.1:274442-321068 GCA_013396735.1 Grallaria varia
TTCCAAATTTTACTTGACATATTATCCAAAATTACCAGTATTAGGTTTTCACTTGATCCAGTTGAGAATTTTACTCTTTGTTAAATATACTTTCACTGGCTGCCTTAATAATACAAAGGAGAAGAAAACTAGGCCTTAAATAAAATATTTGTAACTTTCTTTAAATAAAATAGATTCTTGTGCTAAAATTCTTGGGAGTTATTTAAATAAGGCAACATAACTCTTGGCCCTTTTGAAAGTCAAGCTTATTTCTTCATATAGAATAAATGCATATGGTCATCTAATCCAACGAAAAGCCCATACTGTGAAATACTCCCTTTGGCCTTGATCTGAACCCTAAACTTCACTTGTGAGCCACTGATACGTTGCCAATTTTCCACCTACTGGTTTGTAAATTCTGTTTAAAGAAAGGAGACAGCTAAACAAAACGCATTATCTCAGAAATTAAATATTTTATACAACTATTATTTCTGTAATTTAATAAATATTAATAAATTCAATAATGCATAATATTTGGGCCTTGGTAGGCGTACTGGAGTGCAGGTAATATAGCACTAAAAATATTTGTTGAATGACTTGACTGGGCCATAGAGGATATCTGATAGCATCTCCTCTATACCACTACATTAGACCTCCATCTTAATGCATCTGGGTTTTATGTAGCAATATGGATTTAATTCTACTGAAAGAAGTTTATAGCAAAAACTGTCTTTGACTCGCCAAGAACTCTTGCAGCAACTGCGCGCAATTGTAAGGACTACAGTGCTGACAGAAAGAAAACCAAGATAGAAAATCAGACTAACCATTGAACATGACTAAAAAAACCCAACTATTAAACCTGGTAGATTTTACTGCAGCGTGCAGATTTAAATGAACCTTAGTAAACAGTAGTTGTGAAGCCTAAGCAAAGGAGAGGCCTGTTTGCCTGAACAACTACAAAAACAAAATCAACCTGCTTTTCTTACGTTTACATATGCAAGCGAGTAAGCTTCATTAATACAAAACTTTCTCTGATACAAAAAAAAAATGCTGGAAAGCCATTAGCTTACGTGTTTACTCAAACACAGAAAAATAATCTGTTCTGCAAATGTTTCGAGCTCACATTCCTAGTGTTTCATCTTCTTTAATCCACTGCTAGATCTGTGGAGAGCCTTTCTCCCCAGATAAATGAAAAAATCTTCCCTTGCACAGTAAGTCATCAGATAAAGGTATGTTTTCCAGTCAAATATTCTCTTTCAAATTTTCTATCATAAAGTAGATTAAGGATAATACCAGGGAATGAAGACAGGTTGAATATGAGTCTTTGGAAACCAAACTAAACAGGACAGAGCCAACTACTAAAAACTAGCCCTTAAAAGATGCTTCCCCAGTTCAGCCTGGAAGGAAAAATTATGAGGATGAACTTGTCTTCCTTGTGGTGCTTGAATGAATTACATAAGAGATACAGAACTCTGTGTAAATTATTCCTGTACACCATTTAATTCACCTTTATTTCCCTGCTGTATTACCCAAATACTAGCCCAAACAGCCATGCTTTGAAATCAAACGCAACAGACACACACAATAGAAGACTGAGTGTACAGTCCTGAAGATTTAAGAAAATTGCCCATTCTAAAGTGCAGCATAAGCTCTCTTACAGTTCTTCCTTCTTCTCCAGGGCCTTAAAAACCAGATAAAAACCTTTTTAATAAAAGAGATATTAAAACCAAAGTTTAAAATCTAAGCAGTCTCACAGGAGTGATTCATTCCTCCCCTTAATGGAACTGATGCCGAATGCATGCTACTTTCTGCCACTATCTTGTAAGTATTCTTTAAAACTCAAAGAGATCCAAAGAGGGAAAAACCGCACAACCTTATAACAGAAATGGGAACCATTCAGCTAATAAGTGAGGACTAGTGATTCAGGCACAACTGTTTCCAGGTGAAGTGCACTATCCTAAGAAAAATAATTAATTCTCCTACAAGAGGCAGACATAAGACTACCTATGGAAGAGAGTGAAGCAATCCATTTTTTTTTTTTTTGAAATGCATGCTGTGGGAAGGCATTGCTAAATAGTTTTACAACAACGAGCAAAGTTGGCTAAGATAGACAACCATCCATTTACTTATTTTTCACAACAGGCTCTGCTTGCTTCATGCACAAACCACAGCTTTATCAAAGACATATTTTATTACTATCCTGAATTGAGTAAAACTAAGAGTTATAACATTCATGTCTTTTTTTTTTGTAGCAAAAAAGATACATACACAATTTTTGCCAAGTTTAAACAAAGTTGATTTGCATTTTCTTTTCTGTTTTAAGGCAGCTTTATGCAAATTCCACAAATACACATTTTCAGTGGAACTAGTTTTCACATTAAAAGTGAATTGCATAAGACAAAAACCAGAATATAACACTGGACAAGCTGACAAAAGCAACTTTTTTCCTAAGAATGCTATTTTATGACCTTTGCAATCAGTATAATCTACATTTCCATATACGCTTGCAAGTCAAATTGAGTTGGTGAGCTCTATATTACTTTTCAATCTTTTCCTTTTAGGCTTCCCTTCTGAATCTTTTGGTCTCTAAGACACTTTTAAAGAGATGTTAAAAGCATTATTAAACCATGATTCTTCAGAATTTAAAAGCTGAATTTGAAATAACACCAGAACACAAACAGTGATATTTATGTCCATGTTAGAAGAAAATACATAGACATTAACGCCTAAAGAAGAACTACAGAACTACAGTTTTTAAATTTGTAATGTAAGTGTGAATCAAGTTTACATCTACATAAAAGTGCAATTTCAATGACAGTAGTGCTAGAAGGACTACAGCGAAGGCTGGGATTCTATTGTAGTAGGTGTCCTGCAATCACTTGGACACTAATCTGTTCTGCTTGTACGTACTTTTAGACTAAGTGGAAAAACCAAACACAGCTAAAATAAGACATTATCCCCACAAGCAAAGCTGAAACTGATTTACTTTATTTGTCTGAAGCAAGTATGTTCCCTTGATGCTCCCTACAGCCCTCCTACTCTGATTTATCCACATCAGGAACTCATCTACCAGGCAACATAGTTTCTTCCTAACTTGAGGGCTCAATTTTTTTGCCCCACAGAAGCCCTGAAATGACCAGTGCATACATATGAAAACTGACACTAAAAGGTGCTTGATCCTACAGTTTAGTCATTGCCTACAGATGCTATGCCTCATCACACAGAAATTATGCATACTCAGTTCCTTAGCTTGGTTGGAGAGTTCTAGCATTTCAACTACAGGTTACTTCAAAAGCTTCGTTCCTTTTTTTCTTGTTTTGTCTTTTAAAAAAAATATTAACAAGAAATTAAGATTACTATAAACATTCGGAATAGTACGCTTCTTTCATTTAGCCACAAGGAATACCAAATTCTTTGTACAGGACACAAAACAGTTAAATAGAGGTTCAGTTACACACAGGAACTGTAGACTTACTCAGTTATTAAACACAAGGAGAATGACCTTTCCTGGATTGGGTAAAAGTGGCATTTCTGCTTAAGAACATGCCTAGATATATATCTTAGCAGAAGTGGGCAATGTATTAGCAATAACAGAAAAAAGTAGATTTGTGTTGTTTATTAACAGCCAAGTAGGTTACTATGTAAACTGTGACCTCATGCTATGATTCATACTATCAAAAACATGTGCCTGGGGAAAAAGTATTACTTTATTACTTTAGTAGTCAATTTTTAAAATGTCTTCTTTTTTGTGCAAATGAAAAGTGGATGTAATATGTTCCACATAAAAAAACACACCCAAAGATACTTGTCCTATGATTTTATTTCTCCTCCTGTTATAGAAAATAGACACCAGAATGTCTTCTGACTTAGATCTTGTCAAATACATATACAAACGTATTCCTTTTTAACTGCTGGTAAAAGACATTAGGACAGGACTTTAAATACAGTATACAGCTTCAGGTAATCATGTAATCACTCAGATGTTTGTAACCCCACTCCAGCTATTCCCCCACTGCCCAAGTATTTGGTTATACTCTAGGTTCTCCTATCATATATAAAATACCTTTTTAGTAGATTGGTTTTTTTTCCACAGAGATACTAAAAAAATATGTATTCTGTGAAAATTTAATTATTATTCCCATTATTCTAAAAAAAAATAAAAATCAGACTTGCACTTCACTAAATTGTTTTTAAAATTATGCACTTAAACAAAAAAGTGTAAACTAATTTATTATATAGACAAGCTCTTATTTGATTATTCCAGACATTAAATGAAATGGAACCATAAAGAAAGAAAGGTGAAAAAAAAAAAAGTCTGACCAGACTTCTCCAGATTAAGAAGTGCTTTTGGATGCTAAGAAAAAAAAAAAAAAATTTCCGTATCTTTCACGTGAATGAAAAAAATAATTTCCTCAACTAACAGAAAGTAAAAGGAATCTGTGAAAATTTATTATAAAATTCTTAAAAGGTTTAAGCTTGTATATCCTTCTTTAACTCTCAGTTTATAGTATCTTAATATTTGAGCCATGATCAATGTTCCTTCTGCACCCAACACTGAATCATTAGAGATCATGGAGGCCAGCCTTTGACCAAACACTATGTTGTCAACTAAACCACAGCACTGAGTGCCATGTCCAGTCAGTCCTCAAATATTTCCAGGAATGGTGACTCGACCACCTCCCTGGGCAGCCCATTCCAATGCTTAATGCAATTCTTTCAAGTGAAGAAATTCTTCCTGATGTCCAACCTGAACCTCTCCTAGTGCACTTTGACGTCACTTCCTCTTGTCCTTTCAACTTGTTGCCTGGGAGCAGAGCCCAACCCCATCGTGCTACAATCTCCTTTCAGCTAGGAACAATGTTCTTCCTGTTGCAAGAAACTCTATCATGACCGCAATAACCATTAATAAAGTTGTCAAAAATGTTATTAATTGACTCAGCGTACATTTATTGTATTTTCTGTCATTAAAAGTTCTTATTAAAAACTGCTTTCCCCTCACCTTGATGACAATAAGCCAGCTGGCAGAAGGAGAAATAATTTGCTGGGTTTTATCATAACTGAATCTGGCTTACTCTGCTTTAAAATATTACTTGAATAAACATAGCAATACCCAGATGTCCCTGTTTAACTTTTTTTGGTAAGAACAACACAAACAGTGAGTAACTATTCTTAACTCTACAAACTTTTATGGCAAGAAAGCTAATATGGTAAAACTGAAAACAAAATTAGAGAACCAATCAGTAAAATCCTCACATAGTAAAAATGCTTAACACCATCTTATTTTACTCTCTAATAAAATGGTTATAATGGTACAGTTTTATGCTAAAAAATTAATGCAATTCATTTTCTGTCTGGCATACCATTTATATAAACATAAACCCCTGAAAGACACATAATGCTGAAAAACATTATACTATAAGTCTATCCCAGGCAAAACCAGCACATACATCTATTTTGACTATGTTGTTTTAAAATTCACCTGATGGTTGTTAAAAATGAGGAATACATAAAAAAAATTCTTTCTAAGCAAAGAATCTTCTAACACAGGAAAATATTACAGATTTAAAAAACATAACCTGCTTTGTAAAATTTTCAGAGGGTAAGGCAGAAGGAACACAAAAAACAAATCACAGAAAAAAAACAGCTATTTGTTCAACTTTTTATAAAACAGGCAACTTTGTTTAAACTGGCAAGTTTAATGAATTGACAAGGAAAATCCATCGCAATTTCTAAAACCTTACTTTAAAATAAACTATTTTCCTAACATACAAAGTAAAATTCTGGCAAAGCTTTCACATACTATTAAGTATTTTACCTAGATAAAGCTTTCAGTAACAGTTCAGCCATTTCATATCAAGAATCAGTTTATGAGATCACAACGATTCAACAGTGTTGCCTTAGCGAATGAAGACGATGTTTATAAGAATTATTTTTAGATAGTAGATGAAATTGCACAGGGTTGTAGGATTTCAGATCCACCATGGCTTATAAAATACACCCTTAGAAGTCTGCAGCTGAGAGTAGTTACGTGTAAGGTAATTGTAATAGAATTTCCAAGGGCAAGAAGAGCATTCCCTAGAATTCTGAAGATGAACACAGGAATAGGAAAAGGTATACACCACTATTAAAAAACAACTATTTCATTTAAAAGCCCTCATTTCAGTGAGACATATTGTGCAGGTCATCCGGAAAATGACTGCCTGCATTAAAGGATCATTTGATAAAAAAGTTAAAAAGATGTTTTAAAAATACTGCAAAGTTCTTATACATATGATATGATCACAGAATATCAGGACCTCCCCTAAGAGTTTGTAGAGAAAAATTTTGTATTTCAGGCATGATCGAATGAAACAGCTATTTCAACCAGAAGAGACACTACAGCATCGTCTTCTGTTGGGCAAAAAACATTCACAAAATTGGCAGTGTTTTAAAAAGTCCTCAGCCCTTAATATACCATGACTCTCATTTTCCATCTTCAGGTAGGAGCTGTAGTAAATTACTATAGAGCTCATACCTTCCAGATTTGCACTATACCCCAGAAGTCAAGCACGATATTTTAAAGTCTACCAAAACCAAGAGGAACCAGAGAACAGACACTTACAAGACTGAAAATGGTAGCATAAAAAAACACCACTTGGGCATCTAGGTCTGTCTCTAGGTCTTTGTTGCAAACAAAAGCACAAGTTTCCAGCTTCTTCCACCTGATGGCTTAGATAGTCTCAGTTTCATGGTTATATGTTCACCATAAGGTTGCCTTTTTTTTTTTTTTTTCTGAAAAGCAGTGGCTTTAAATTCCACTCTAACACAAAAAGATGTATTTTGCATCTTGATTAAATTCTAAAAGGAGATCATCTGATAGAATTACACAGTATAGAATCTGAAGTATACTACACCAAAGCACCATTTACAAGCATATTTTCAAGTCCTTTAGCTCAATGATGAAAGTTCAGCACCTTTGATGCAAGCCAAGGTATAAGCTTCTGGATTCTCTCACAATAACTATTCTTTTTATGAATTATGTCACAGTAATAAATACACTCAAAGAACACAAAAAAAAAAAAAAATCAGAATTTTGGTAACCACTTTGATAACACTTTTCAGAAATACATCATGAAGCAAATACTGGAAAAGTTTATCATATTTTAATTTAGAAGCATTCACATGTTAAGAGATGAGGGAGCCAACCTGTAGTTGATTTCTAGTACTATGGAGTGTATATAGATGCTATTCATAAGTGATACAAAGGAGTTAGACAACTAAAAATCACAATTTCAGAGCTATAATACTAACCTTTAAAGAAAGCCTTTCTCTTCAGACTTAGACAACATATATCATCTCCCTGTTATGCAAAGTTATAAACAGTATTTTCACACTAGATGGAAGTAACATTGAATGAAAAGCACTTATGAGTTCTTTCAAGAACCAGAGATGAAGTGTTTTCCTATCAAAAACTTCTATGAATAGAATCATACATTAGCATTTGTTACTTGAGGCAGAGATAAATAACAATTGCTGCCAAGGTTCACTACACTGTAATTTCTCTCTGTGGCAAAGAAGCCAATTCTGCATTCTGGTTTCATATAGAAATTAAGTTTTACCTTTTTTAACAAAACATCTTAGCTTTTGTGAATTGTTAAGGTTTTAACACATACTCAACTCTTGGTTCTAATTACACATTTTCTAGGTTAACAAGAATAATAATGGAGCAGAGGAGAAGAAAAGAAACTTAATCTGTCATTCATTAAGGTTCATGTTTAGGTAGCAAAGAAGAAAAACCAAAACCAAAAAAAAATAACTGGTTCTAAAGGGACCTGGAAAGGAGGCACTGGTCACAACACAAAACAAGCCCATACAGGATCAGAGTATTCTCTATTTCTTTCTGGCTTGAACTAAATTCTAATGTATTGACATTACATTTTCAAACCACATCTGCAAGTTGCAGAACTCCAAACTTTGCACTCAAAAGTCAGTTTTGTATCCATTAGCTATGCTGTTAATTTCACACATATTAAAACCACAGAGCCCTGTGTTGGCAGATCTGCTGTTTGGGCATTCCAGCACCTTTGTCCCATAAAACAAGACTCCAGGCATGACCTTAGGCCAGGTTTACTGTCTACAAAGTATGTTGCCACCATGCTTGTCCCAACATGGTATTTCTTACGTATCTGTGACAAGGTTTTGGCATGCAAACATGACCCAAAGACCAGTACAAAGCCTACATAGTTTCCAGTTCCCTATTGCTTTTCCCATCAGAAAAATATGTACAATGTAACACCTGCGTTCTTGTCTGGATTTTCACGTTTCAACCCTAGCACAGGGCAGCTAGCTCTACTACGCGTAGCTTCGTAACCCTCCTTTCTCCATTTTGACTTGTCTGTTCCCAGAAATATTAGTACATTCCCACACATGTAGCCACATGGCAACTTCTATGAGTTCTTTGACAAACACTTTAGCAAACCATTTGTGCCAGTTTGCTTTCTAACAAGCCTTCCAGTGAAGCCTGCACTTACATCCATGCATCATTTTTCACATGAAAAAGGGAATTGCACACACATCCAAACGTGCAATTCCCAATTACAAATTAGTAGAAACTTTATTTTTTAATGTTGATATCTTTTACTCAGGGGCTGTCCAAAATGTGATAATGCAGGCAGACAATACTGTATCCATATGCAACGAATGATGCTATTCCCGCTTGAAAAGGAGCTGCCACTGTCTCCTGAGTGTCATGTTGGATCACTGAAAAGATTAGTATCAAGAATCCTTCCACATAAATCTCCTTCCCAGTATCTCAGTCGTTAATAAAGCCCTGCCAGAAAGTACTCTCAGTGTTTATAATCACCACTGCCACGTGACAGGTATCAAACCACATATGGACTCTTTCCACTGCCATCCTCTACTGTTTGGAAACCCACACTGAGAAGACTCAGATGATCTTTTTGATATCTCCCACATGGCTAGAAGATTTGGAGGATGATGTCAAAAATGTGGATCATGATTCTGCTCACAGTGGACTTACTCATCCCAAAATGGTACTTGAAAAATGGGAATCTAGGGTTACAAAATTCCAGTGGATGAAAGTTATTCTCTCTAACACAGTCGAAGCTTATCTATTTCATCTCACTACATGGAACATCTATGTGGTTCGGCTAAACCAGGTTTGACCACCACAGTCAAGAATCCCTGGCTAATCTGAGGCTAAACAGATGCAATGATAAAGACCCCCGTGAGTTCATTATCCCTGTATTTTTCCTCATATGACAAGACATCCATAAGAGTAAAAATTTCTTCTGGAATATCTTTCAAGACTACTTGTCCCAGACACAATGTTACATGGTCCATTCTCTCCATATTGCGCCCTCCTCTGATAAACAACTTGAAGGTACCAGGGATCATTTTGTAAATGAGTAGGAAGAAAATTAGTAGAAATCAGAAACAAGGCTCGCTTCCTTGCATGAGGCCCCATTTAATAAAAAAAAGCAGAAGCAATGTGTTACTGTTATCCATGCAAGCTAAGGTGGTATTTCAGAAAGCGGTCCACTGGGAGTTCACAGTCCAAAAATCAAAGGACTGTGAGATGGCTTTCTTCTGAACAGTTTCAAAGTTCAGGCCTAACGGGGATGTCAAGACCAGGGAACCAGACTAGATCTAATCCAAAGTAAAATCCCTAAAGCATGGCAAGAGTAGCTACAGTAACCTCAGTAAAAACAGCGTTCATTTACTCTCCTGCTTCTTTTGTGATTCACTACTTATTTATGAAGACAAAACCTAAAACTACATTAAAAAAAGAATTCTACATGCACTCAAAAGTACTTTAAACTGAAAAATATTAAGTGCAAACCCAAATGCACTTCATGTCATTGTGAAAAGTAATTATACCTCCATAGTGCTACTCAGGGACATTTATGCATTCTTGTTGCATATAAAATTGTCCCAAGTTGGGGAATTCCACCTAATTAAATTTATTGCCAATCACAAAGGTTTTAATTACTGATTAGGGTATTGACAAATAGTCAAACACACACCCAAAGACATTTTTCATTCATCTTTGTTTGTCTCCACTTCAGGTACCTCTGCTTCCTCCTTTCTAGTCCCCAGCTTCCTTGCTTTTGCCATTATGTTACACTCAGTCCCTTGGGTAAGGTGATGCAGGAGAGCGTGCTGACGTACAGTGCCTTGCTCTTTTTGACTCTTTGTTTCTTACTCTTTTGAACTGCTTTAGCATGGATCCTCCACCAGATGAAATCCCCTTGGGGATTCTACTTGTCCATCATGGATTCTTTCATGGGCTGCAGCCCCTACAGAAGTGTACCATCTCCTGTGTTTTCTTTTATGCATCCTCATGTACCTCCTTGTCTTTCCCTTCAAGCCTACTTTGTGTCTCTTGCATCACCTTTGTGACTCCTTCTGCATCTTCTTCTGTGCCTCCTCACATCGCTCCTCCTATATTTCCACTTGTGCCTGCTGACATGGTTTTTTTGCATTTCTCCTCTACTGTGGTGTTTCCTGTCCCTCCTACGTATTGGCTGTTTCTTAAGTATGTTTTCTTGGAGATGTCATATGCTGTGCTGTTTGGTTCCAGTTTCAGTTGTGCAGTGGCTCTGTATTGTCCTTTGCAGAGCTGGCTTGGAACAGCTTTGCCCATGACCTCCCACACAGGTCAGCCCTGCAACCTCCTACACTATAAAACCCCTGCCATTTACGCCACAATTTTAAAGATCAATAGGGAAAAGAAAAAAACAAAATAACAGAGAGAGAACATTCTGAAGCTCGGCCATAATGATCTATAGAATAAATCATACAAACACATGAACAGCAATGGACATTAGCAAAAAACATCCCTTGCCATCAATACTTGATAAACAAAAATAAGTTTTATATGATTACTCTTTTCTGAAGAGTTACTTACAGGTGCATTAATATTAGTGAGAGATGTATTAATTTCTGAAGACCAGATGCCATGATAACATATATATGTTTTGTTACATATACCAGTCCCAGAATATGAACTTTGACTAAGAAGACTTTATACTTCTGCAAATTAATTAAATTTGACTTACCACAACAGAATCAAGCTTTTGTTTCACCTTCTGCATTCTCATTGACACTCTTGTAACACTGACAAACTGATCTTCAGGAGACATCACTGAGCTTTTTTGCACAGGAATTTCAGAAAAACTGCTAAAGAACTGTGGACCTCTTGGTGCAGCTGTGGTAAGTGATGAATTGAGATCTCTTACGAGTTCAGCTTCCTGTTGTGCAACTGTAGAAATAACCAATATTAATGTGTCAGGAGAAGTCTTATGCTGACTGATTGCTGTCATTTTGCCAGCCATGTCTGCAGTCAAACACCATCAGAATCTGTACAAATAGCACTACAGGGAAAACCTGAAGATGATGTGAAATTTCCCCCATACTTCACCATTTTCCCTTAACTCTTCTGATCACAATTCTCACTTCTGTTATCTGTGTTCAGTAATCTCTCACATAGAACTGATATTCTTGTACTGCTTATGAACAATAGTGTTCCTCCTGCTGAAATACTGGCAGTGGAGGAGGGAAGGACAGGGGAATAGGAAGAGAAAAATTTTTCAAATGCAAGAAAGCTTGCACCATGTTCATGTCTAGGTACATTTCACATTTTTTTTCCAGCCTAGTTCAAGTTAGTTTATTATACTCGAGAAATATTTCATAAATTGTCAGACATATTATACAGGCACAGGAGGCATTAACTGACAAACTGACTTTTGCAATATTTTGTACTGTGGTCTCAAGCCAACAAAGGTTAAAAGAATTCTCCATGAAAATTCTGTCAAGGATATTAATAAAGCTATTGGTGTATCTAAAGCACAAACAGTTGGAGTCTTAACAAATGTGCCAGTGACTAAAATTAGTATTACTATATGATTAACTCATTCAAGACTATTTTCTGAAAGCAAAATGGGTGCTTTTAACCAAAAAAGGAACAAAAAGATAGTAACAGGCAATATAAAAAGGACCACAACCTATGCAAAATCTTACTGTCACCAGTGACTTAGTTAAGCACTCAGATGATTCAAAGAACTACCAGTGTGATATCTGTGTGATCTCTAAATATACATATGTATACACTAAACTACTGTATTAGGTTTTTTAAGACTCATTGTCTGCTG
The DNA here is from genome assembly GCA_013396735.1 of Grallaria varia. Taxonomy (NCBI): domain Eukaryota; kingdom Metazoa; phylum Chordata; class Aves; order Passeriformes; family Formicariidae; genus Grallaria; species Grallaria varia. The sequence goes on from VWZG01008904.1 coordinate 286,574, forward strand.
AACAGTCAAAAAATTTTAAAGAAATCCTTCATCCCCCCTCCAAATTCCATTGCTCTCTAAAACATAGATATCTTATTGAAGTTTAGCACTGAATATTGATTTTAAAGTCATTCCACTTAATATTCCTGCAAAAGTCAACCAATTCAACAGACAAAAAACCTAGATTCCAAGATTTGATATGAGTAATCTCATTACTACATTTTACTTAAAAGGCAGTGTCTCAAGACGGGATTAGCTTTACAGATCTGTCTTCCCTGCAAAAATAATTCAAACAAAAAATTACTGCATAATTCTACTAACATTAACTTCTGTCTAGATGGAAATGCCCTTAATCGAACACAACTATCAGAAAAGTCTGCAAAAGACAATATGAATTTTATTTTTTTATCAAAAATTAAAAATGAGCATTTATCACTATCTTCTCTTTAATACAACCCAGGGAATAAACACATCTCACATAATTGCACCACAGATTTAACACCTGTTTATTAAAAGTCTGTACTGTCTGACTCAACTTTATACAGCTTCTCAACATTATTTTGTAACTTAGCCAGCACAAAATACTGAGCTTCCTATCAAGCTATTCATTAATTTTTTGGAATGATTGTACTTTCTGGCTCCATAGTATGCCACAATACTGAAAAGGGCTTTTAAATATTTGTATGACACTGCCCATATATGAGAAAGTGCTGTAAAAATCACATAGTATCACATACAATGACATACATTTAAACTTGAGGTTACACGGGACCTCTGGTGATTGGCTAGGCCAAAACCCTTGCTTAAAGCAGATTGCATGGGATCATGTTCAATTCTGCTTTGGTATGTCCCAGGAAAAAGGCATGTTTTATCATCAAATGACTGCTTTCTTTTTCCCTTGAAAGAAGTAAAAATACTAACCAATTTCTTCTAAAAATAAAATATTTACAGGTGTGTATCAAGAAAATTTGTACTGTACCTTTATAATCATAAACGTATACAAGTATTGGCTGGTTTTGACCAAAGGCACAAAATGACACCATGTGTTCGTGTGGATGAAAGGCAACATCACGAAGTGGAGATGTGAAGGAGAGTTCAGAATATATGGCTACCTGATCTCCTACAGGAGTGAAATATGTTTATTAAGACCATGGAAATTTTTTGATACATATCTGATATAGCAAAATAACAGTTGGTTAAAGCTTATATTACTACAGTACATTCTTTGGTCTATTTTCTTATTGGAAAGTAGTGTTTTGACATAAACCAAAAATTATTGCATGCTTTTAAGTTATTCAATAAGTCATAAAACTTAGTGCTGTTGCAATAGCTGCAGGAAACCCCAGAGGATGCACTAGGTTAGCTGAGTTCTCTTGTTCTGATAAGCAAGTTCTGGAAAGGTGGCGTTCCACAGTATTTGTTTGTGCTTGCATTGTACCAGAGATAGCCATCTTAGCTGAGGATTTCAACTACATAATACTGACAATGGTAATGAAAGTTGAGTACAGAATTATTAAATAATATGAATAAAATTAGCTCTTTGGATGATGGCACTATGAATGCCAGTACAGTGTGTGAATGAGTCGAAACCCAATGAAAACATACTAATAACAAAGTTCCTTCTTCCTTTTATTCTTTTTTTAAAGTTTTCAGGAAAATTATGTAGTGGCATAGATGTAAGCTAATGTAGTTGGAAACATGGTGAGAAATTCAAAGTACAACTGTTATTTTAAAAATATTTACTTTTTGCTTAAAAAAATTAATTAGACAACATTCAGAGATAGAAGATTACTGTCATCAAAACCAAAATGGTATTCTGCTACTTTCCACTGTTATTTTTGTCTCTTTTACCTCCTGTACAAGAAGATAGCAAACTCTTTATCTTACATTTGCTTAACATTTTTTCCGAAAGATTTTGGAAGTCACTTGGCTTGGGGACTAATTTACAAAGAAACCTTATATTCCACAGGTGAAAAATATTAAGTCTCTGACCACCCTTGGAAAACAGATTAAGTGGTTCTCAACAAAAGCCAAATCTAAACACCAAAACAGAAAAACTGATCTGACCTAAAACATTCTTTGTGCATTGCAGTATACAAAAAGCTGAGCTTCAGGTGATCCAATCCTGCTGGATATTACAAATGATACCTCTATTAATTTCTTCTAGGGAATTAAATCTCAGAGATTAATAATAACTATATAAAAGATGGAACTAAAGCCTCAGGATTTAAGAACCTTTTACCTAAGGTTTATTCCATATCAAAAGTGTTTCAATAAAGCTTAAAAAAATCATTTCCCCCTCAGCCTTAGCAATCTGGCTGAAGATCATAAAATATTTAGTTACCTGTTTCTGGATTCCAAACATAAGCCTTTCCATCTTCACTTCCTGAAAACAGGAATGTACCACATGGCGTTAAGGAGCTGTGAATCTTTTCTCTGTAATTTGTGGCACCTATGTATTTCTTTGTAGCCAATCTAAAGACAAAGAAAGTTTACAAAAGTAGCAGATACTTTCAGAACAATCTAACTTTCTATGCATCAGTCCTCCTCTCTATTTCTCAGAAAAATCAATACACTTTGCATCCCAAATAGATATGGACCTTCTACAGAGCACAGTGTTTACCCTTTATTTTCCTTGACTTTCATAATGCACCTGACATTATAGATGAAAGCATACATGCTTGTCTTTCAGCAGAAAAAGGAAATCCTCAGATCTAGAGCATGGATACTGATGTAGTTTGCATTGTCTTCATCCCGGCCTTTGCAAAAAATGGCACTATTACTTCAAGCTCTGTCAAAAAAGTTTTCATTATGCTTCTTGAGCTTGAGCGCTTAAGTTTATCTAGCAGCATTCTTCAGCTCTTCAGACTAATGTCATCTTGGTTAGAAAACCAGCAGTAGAATTAACAAATTTCAGATGTAAATGTTAATTTACTATTAATACTTTTAATATTATTTTGTGGCTTAGGTGTACTAATCTTTTTTTCAGTGAAACGCTCCCAGTGAGCATAGTAATAATGGTCTACTGTCAAACAGTTCATAGGCATCAAGTAGGTGAGAATCTACCAAAGGATGAAAATAAGCATAAGTCAGCTTGTGAGAGGCTATTTCAAACACGAGGCATAGCCTAGAAAGAGATATGAAAGTTCAACACAGAGACTAACACAGCAGCAATACTGCAACACAGAATTTGAGGCATGAAGAATGGCAGTAGTCCACCACAGCCCTCAAAGATAGAAGACAGCATTTTTTCAAATGTGTTACTGCAGGAATAATGGAGGTATGCTGGGAGAAATGCAGTACATTTAATATGCCAGGAAAATTATTTCAAACAGCATTCTTGATAAACACACTACATATGCAATTCTATTTAGCAAGTAAAAGAAAATGATTCCTTAATGATCACTGTGCAAGACCAAATTAGCCCAAGTAAGAGTTTTAGTTGTCTGAATAAAAAACCCATAATATCTCTGAGATGTCATTAGGAGAGCTCTGCCAGATGTAAAACTAACCTGTATATGAAACTCTAAGGAGAGGACTGAACCAAATCTCTGATCACATACCTCAGTGACAAGACAGCAGTATTACCCAAAAAGATCAAAAAAGCAAGTTGAAAGAGGAAAGTTAAGAGCAATAAGCTGTCAATCAAAGTGAATTGTGATGATCTGTGACCTCCACCCCCTCTTTTCTCATGCAGGGAATGAACAGTTAATGCTGACGTGTAAAATTATCACTGCTGGGTATCTGACACTGTGGTTTATTGATAGGCTTAAGCCAGTGTAACTGTGGGCTGTGGTCAAAGTAGCAGTCCTATTGCTATCCTCTCCACCCTTATTTTCCCAGGCTCTCCCTTATTTCTTCTCTAGTGTTTGGGCAGCTATCAGATGAGTTTGATCAGCTAGTTGATTAAAATGAAAATTAATCATTTGTATTTGCAAGCTGATCTTCAGTCGGATCAGCACACTGATCTGACTTACCCAGCATCAAAAGATCTCTAGAGATGATAAAAAGGAAATGCCAGGAATACATGGCCAAAGGTGTGGGAGATCGTAGGAGATGGTGTGTCCTATGGATAAACTTAAAATAATTGTGAAATTGCACCCCACATAAACCATTTCTTAAAGATTAGTATGCATATCCATTTTTGACTCTCAAAGTAAAACTCTCTGTGCTTTTTAGACAGAGTAGCAACAAAAGAACACTATCTGCCTCAAAAACTGCTGGTTCCCTCTGTTAATCCACTGATTTCATGCCTCAGTTGAGTGGACAGTTTAGCCTTCTGGCATGGTCATTATAATGCATCATTTACAGTAAAAGAAGAAAAGTGCACTATAATACTGCAAAATCTTCAGCTAATTCAAACATTCAATCCAACAGAATAACAGAACTGCTTAGTTTGGAAAAGGCCTTCAAGATCATTAAGCCCAACAGCTAATCCAGCACTGCCAAATCCACCACTAGACCATATACCTAAGTGTCACATCTACACATCTTTTAAATACCTCCAGGGATGACTTTCTGTGTAGTGAGAGGAGGAAAGAAACTTAGGAAATTAAGGATGAAACATTACGAAAGCAGTGTCATATCTTTAATATGACTTTCCAGAACAGAACGTTCAGGACATCTGTAATGAGACGCTTCTAACTTTCACCCAATGAAAGGACAAGAGGGAATGGATACAAATTGAAATATAGGAAGCTCTGTTTAAAATTTAGAAAAAAAAAGTCTTTTACTTTGTGAGTGAATGAACACTAGAACATGTTGCTCACAGAAGCCGTAACATCTCCATACTTCAAGATATTAAAAACCCAACTGCATAAAGCTCTGATTAACATGCTGTTGTGATTTGATTATTGGGCTGAACTGGTCACTCTCCAAAATCAAAGACTCAAGTGAGTCCGTAATCCCCTTGTTTTTTAATTTTAGTTTATTATTAAAGAACCTTGTTCATAACTATTAAAAAGGAGAAAATCATCACAAACTATGTAAAAATATCTGACAGCCTGCTTAATACACCACAATACTTACATCACTGCATTTTTCAGTATTTATGATGAAAATTATCTTCCATTTAATTATCAAAATACCCTTCCCAGAGTCTTAACAATGAGAAACTAACACACAAATAAACTTTATCATTTCAAAGTTATTTCCACACCTAGGCTGCATTTAAAAAAGGATTTCAATCTTTAGGAGACTAACATCATCATCTTTATGCCACCTTAAGTTCCCAAGTAATCTAGTAATTTTTGGATATTCTATTCTAAAAAACTTACCCAATATCACACAAAAGGTTTGTAACACAGCAGTGTTTTGAAACCATTTCCTAACCCTTACATTGCTATCCTTGATTATTAGGACATCTTTCTCCCCCCCAACTACATATCTAATACAATTACATTATTTTATTTCCCCAAGTAAATTTTAAAACGAAAAGGAAATACACATTTGTCACCAAAAATACTAACATTCTGAGATCCATAATTCTCAGGGTACTGTCTTTGGCATGGATTAATAAACGTCTTCCATTTGGATGCACCTCCAGATGATTTATTGGTGTTCCTTTAATATCATTTTCTTTTATCTCCTACCAAGAGAGGAAAATAAAGAAAAATATACAACTTTGTGTTTTAAACCTCATTTCTCTGCATATTATTACTAATTTTTCTCTTGCATTATCCTTTTTCTGCTTAATTCATTCTATTTGGTTAAGGAAAAAGTTTGTTCTTATATCAAGACATTACATCCTAGAAATCAACTTTTCCCAATCACAAGGCAGTTTCTGCTGTGACCGAATTTTAAAAAATTCAGCTGATGACAGAAGTGCTGACTGAACATTAGGCCTCTAAGGTACGAACAAAAGTGATTTGTAAAGCCTCTAGTCTGTTTTATTACTGTCTCTAAAGAACAAATCCAATACATTAGCCTTAATTTGTTAATACAGTGCTATTAAACCTCAAGCATTTTAATGTTTTATATAGAAAATAAATTAATTATAGAATCATAGAATATCCTGAGTTACAAGGGACCCACTACAACCATCAAAATCCAACTCCTGGCCCTCAACAGCACAGCCCCAAGAATCACACCATGCGCCTGAGAGTCCAAACACTTCTTGAATTTTGTCAAGCTTGATGCTGCGACCATTTTCCTGGGGTGCCCAACCCAATTAAGTTGCAAAACAATTAAAAAAAATTAAGTCAGTGAATCACAGCACATTCTATCAGTTCTTTGGTACCATTATTTACAGAAAATACACCTCTGCAGTTAAACAAAAGGTAATGTACAAAAAAAATGAATTCAAATCGATCTGAAACAGTTAACATAAAAATTACAATGCTAGTTTAAGAAACCTGTATACCTTACTGATCCTCCAGTGTTGAAACAGGTGTTGAGAACTTCCTTTGACAGGTGTATCCCAAACTATTATGAGTCCTGAACTATCTCCTGAGAACATGTGGTGTCCTGTGAAATAATATAAGTAAAATACCACCATAGAAAAAAACCAATATAGAAAACAATGTATAAACAAGAAACAATCTTTTTTCCTATTATTTTTGTTAATAGGTAAACACCAATTCTTCCATCCCTTTTGCTATAATATACTTATTGCAAATGATTTTGCTCCTATTGCATAAAATAAGCTGATACTATAAATTTGGATTTAGCATATACATCAGATACTGAGGTGCAGAATATACTTTTAATTTTTTTCATTTTTATTCACATTCTAGAACAAGCAAAAAGTAAGCATTTATAGCTCAATGAGCTTCACAGGATAGATTAAAGCTTACCTATAAATTCACTAAGAATATCTTGAACAAGAACAAATACTGTCTTCCAACACTTTCCCTTTAAGAGCAAATATTTATTTTTTATAAAAATGCAGCTTTCCTCTTCATAGTACCTACTTCAGTGACTACCTCCAAAAACGAACCACGTAATTACAAATAATATCACTAATACCAGAAAAAGTAAAACAATTCCAAGTACCTTTAATTATTCACCCATCTTCAACTCCTTCTCCACTAGTACATCAGTATGTCACTCCCTTTCAGATGTTAATCTACCATTTAACACAACTCACAATGGTCAAATCTCTGTCCTTCTCTCTCAGTGTATCCTATTTCTGTCAATGTCAAAAAGTTTATCACCTTCCCACTTCTGCAGTCCAGTGTTAAAATTCTCACAACCTAATTACTACTACCTCCTTTTCTTTATCAAAGAATCATAGAATGGTTTGGGTGGGAAGATCATCTACTTTTGACCTTTCTGACCTTCCACTAGACCAAAGCCCTGACCAACCTGGCCTTGAACACCTTCAGGGATGGCCCATCTGCAATTTCTCTGGGCAACCTGTTCCAGTGACTCACCACCCTCACAGTAAATAATCTCATCCTAAGAAAAATATATTTCCTCTGTGAAATAAAGCAAACTAGTAACACTCAAGCTGCCCTTCAACTGAGAAGACAACTATTTGATAAAGACTAATTACATACCTTCTGCATCAAAACAAAGAGTGTTGATGAAACTTTTGTGACCATCAAGCTCCTGTAGCAGTTGCCCATGGATTTCTTTCACATTTGCATTCCAGATTCTAATCACTGAGTCATAACATCCTGTCACAACCAACGCGTCAGCAATGGGGTGGTACTTTGCAGTGTAAACAAACGAAGGATGAGGGAAAACTTTCACTGCAGATGCTGCCTGTATTTCTATTTTCCACATTCTAAAAGGAAACAGTTATGATACCTACTGTATAAAGCAATCACACACAGAGGTGTAACTGATTCCATATTTTGTGCTGGTGGTTCTAGAGGCAAATGCTTGCAAACACTTAACAACACCCGTTTATCCTACCAATTTGCTCCACCTATATCTAATCCTTTAATACAGTACTTTGTTACAAGAATTAAGAAACATATACTACTTTACATTAGTACTCCATCTTCAAAGTAAATTCGTGACTGCTTACTCATTTAATGGATATATTGCACATTTTAAAATACACACAAAGAATTCCATGGAACGGATCCGTTTCTTTCTTTCAGGAGTTATAACCAAATTAAGATCTTGATGAATATCACTCATTTAATAAAATGTTAGAACAAAAAAACAAAAAGGAACATTAAGGGCCAGTAAACACAAATAAAACCCTGGAAAATTTTAAAATAGTAACTACCAACCACACAGTGATCATGATCTCAAGGATGTTTGCATCACATAAATTAATTTACTATTAATCTATTTCCTATCTTTTGCCAGCCATAGCTGTAAGATCAGATTTTTCTTAGTGTTTCCTATGGTATACATTTTATCACCAAGCCTTTCCCAAAAGATGAGTACACAAAGAATAGAACAGTACCTAGATAATTAAATACAGTAACACATTATACAGAGTGCTCAGTTTCAATATGGAACTGAATTGTTATATCGACACCCTTTCAAACGAGGTGACAACTTCTGGTGGCTACTGAAGAATTCTAAGCTTACCCTGAGGTGATTTCATTTCAAAACTGCAAGTCTTTAGACTACAACAATTAATTTGCAATTTAATTCAGAAAGGTCACAAGGAATCTACCTATCTTTTAGAATAGCTTGGATCTAACAACATAAAAATTAATTTATTCCTCACAAATAATGTGGGACTAAACCTTAGGAAGGCTCCAGGATAACATAAAACACTATATAAAAAGAATTCGCATAGGTTCCAAAATTTCCCTTCAAGTTGCCCTAGATTCCAGTATGAAAGATGATCCAAGTAGTAAACTCATCATGAACTTAAGGCAATGGGGTGCTGAAATTTTTTAAGGAGTTTAAGGCAACGGACAATAAATACAGGAACTAATAACTCGCACAGTGACTATGCACAGCACACAGAAAAGGAGGCGGACCACTACAGTTTAAAATTGCTGCCACAAATTCAAGAATAGAGGAACAGGTGGGCCTTCTTACAGGCAACATAAATGTCTGAAATTGATATTTACCTCAATATAAAAAAAAATCTTATTTAATTCATTCTCAAATTAAAAAAAATGGGCTGAGCTCTCAAAAGAGTATTTTTATGTCTATATACAAGCAGCAAGGAAACCTAAAACAGTTTCACACATACAATATATCATTTGACAATTCTTCTGGCATTTCAATTATGCAACTGCCTGTAGCATTACCAAGTTGCATAACAGAAACAACAGATAGGGATCTAAAGAGCTAAAAAAACCCAAAAAAACTCTATAAAAACCAGTGAAGTTGCTTATAATACAATTGTGTGGTGTCACAGCCTTATTTTCATGTATTTCTACAGTATTGAGGGTTTTGGTTTTTAAACCTGTGAAAGATTTAATATTTTAACATTAACACTGCTTCAAAGAACACTTTTTACTTGTCATGGAAAATATGTACATACTCAATTTAAGAAATAATACTATCAAATTTCATTTACAGCGATTTAAATTAAATTATTTAACTCAGTGTACAAAAACACCCCACCAACATACATATACGCAGTGTAGCCACTTTATATACATAACCTGAATCTTAAATTTTCAATTTCCTGCTTCACGTTCAAATTTGCAAGCTTAATACTGCATTCATAGTATGGCAATTTCTCCAGGGACAGAATATCACAACTGTCTCAGTGGCTTCTTGAAATATAAAGCCTTTTGGTTTTTCACTGCACTGTAGATTTAGACATCACAGTTTTTGGAAAAGGTTTGGTCTCAAATACACATACATTAGAAACCAATATAATAAATATACACTGCCCATGACTAACCCAATCACAATTTTTATATTATAATACTCATACATAATCAAATATCTAATTAAAACATTATAATACAGTTTGTAATATGACATTGAATTGGACCACTTTCTTTTCTCCTTTGGATGCTACGTGCCACCACAACATCATCATACTGACCTGACAGTGCCATCAGAGGATGCAGTAAGAAGGTATTGGTTGTCTTTTGACCAACAAAGATCATACACAATGTTAAGATGACCATAAAATTCTCTCAGGAACTGTCCAGAAGGAATTTCATACACTAGTGTTTCAATAGAAAATAAAAGTTTTTAAAGTATTTACAGTCAAATAAATGCAGCTACTAGAGAAAAATTTAGTCTAATCTTATGGTGATTTTCTGCTAGCATAAATCAACTTATTTTCTTTATCTTATTTTGAGAGAACAAGATCGAACAGTTGCCAGATACGCATGGACAGAAAGCATCTACTTCCATCTAGTGGTTCACAGATGTCAAAATGTCTTAATCCTTAAGAAACAGTTCACTTGCTTTAAAATATTAGAACCAGATAAGGATTAGAGAGATAGATAGATTTTTTTTTTTTTAAATTTTGAGAGCTACTTGACCAATCTTTGAATTATTTTAACACTGAGATCACTTTCTGGGGCTGTGTAATAACAGAATCTAGATTTATTGTTCCTTGCATTTAAACATGTGCTTTGTGTGCATTTAAAATACTTTTCTCTTTAAATCTCAGAGTTCTTATGCAAGGGCCAAGAACTATGCAGTTGAAGCTACCGTGATGAAGCCGTCCTAAATTTGAGTAACAAGGAATATTTGTATTTCAACTGAACTGGACCATGGAAGACAGCAGCTTCCAGTTGTCTGTCTGGAGATGATGACAGCATTATGGCACCTAACCTCCGAGACAGGTTAGGAGAAAAACTTACATGAAAAGTACATGAGGTGGGAGCTGAAAAAGTTATTTCACTTAAAACATTGTTATCAGAAAATATGTCCCTTCTGCAAATTGGTTTAGACCTCTAGGCAGAAAGTGTCACTTCATACCATTAAACTGTATATATATAACCATGTATGGAAAGTCAGTTCTAGCCCTATCAACACAGAAAGAGCATTTCCCTCAATGCTCTTTAATGCAAGTAATGATCTGAAAAGCACAATAATAGAACAGAACCTCTAAAAAGAGCACAATTAAAAAATACAACTTTTAACCTTTAGTTTCAAACTACATGAATTATAAGCAAAAACACAAAACATATTTAAACTTACAAATAATGGGATAGCCATTCCTTCCTGCACATGCTGCTGCCAGGGTTTTCCCATCGGGAGAGAAACGAATACAGAAACAGCCCATATCTCCACCTCGCAGTGAAAACAGGTGCTTGTTTGGTATGCGGCAAGCCTGGCTTTTCAGGGAAGAATTGGTGTGAATACCAACTGCCCAATGCTTAAAACACATTGTCAGCTACTGACATCCTTAAGTTTTAAAAAGCTAGTAACATCTTAATGGAATTTAAAAGCAAAATTCAACCTTATAAACAGAGACAGTTTGCAGCATAACTTAGGCAGCATCTAGTCTATTTGCTTCTGCCCCATCATTATAAACAACTAGCAAGTTTTAAAAACCTAAGAAAATTTAAAATTGAAATAACTTCCTGAGTCTTAAGAGATGCTTAATAATGCCTATCATCAATTATGCAGACTGTGGAGTTAGATGGTAAGACAACCTTGTTTAAGGAGTATAAGCACAACTTTTAGCAACTTAATGAACTGCAGTGTGAACTCACAAATCCAATCACAGGCACTCAAACCTTTGGTCTACCAAATCATTGAAACATTGAAAAAAATAGAACAGGTATTTTAGTCCCCTTTCCTCTCTACCAAAATATTTCCTCTTTTTCACCCAAGGGCTTTTACTCCAATGCTAAATTCAAATTTTAAGGTGAAGTAAAATATCAACAGTAGCTACGTGATTTTTTAACCTAAACTTGATTTACCTTTAGGAATGAAAAATGAGTGTGAACAGATTTATATTCCTTTAAAACTATAGAAATAGATCTACTTATGAAATAATTGAATATACACTGTTCATCTTGTTAAAAACTATATATGCAATTAAGGCGTCTTATGTTTTTTAAACTTGCTCTAAGACAAAACACTAAAATGTTGAATAAGTAATTTAGCTCAGAAAAAATTTATTTCATTTACAGGTCATGTAGTTATAATTCACATGCAAAATTAATTTAATACTTAACTCATGTACCAGATAAGTCATAATTCTACAGAAAATTTTGAAAAAATAACATATCTATGGAGACAGAAACAGACATATTGTTCACCTTTACAAATACAGCTTTAATGGTGAACTAATTTAAATGTATAAAAAGGAAATAATAATTTTGATCCATTATTCATTTTTAAACAAGTGCTTCTATTTCAAATATTCTTTGGCAAACAGACATGCCACATCATGCTAACCTTACTGAAATTTTTTCACATCACAAAATGCATCATCGTTGCTACCATTTTTCAATATGCCCACAGACTGGTCTAAAAATAAATGAGCTGACAAATTTAATTTGTATGATGGCAGACAACTATCCTTAGGATCACATTTCTCTTGTGTTTAATTACATGGTTTTCATTACAACAACAACTTTCTGAAATCAATATTAACATAAATACAACTTTTAGGTAGCCTGCCTTTTTTGTTAAGAAAATTCCCCCTGTAAAAACACTAATTTATTCTTTACTATTTTATTATTATTAGAAAACAATACTGGAAATTAAATTAAGTCCACATATATTTAAGTGTTCTTTTTTAAAGTATTTGTACAAGAACTACAGTAGGCAACCAAAATAAAAATCATCATTCTTTCTTAAAAAAATCTTTATGCTATGATTTGAATTTTTATAGAATCAGGAACTTATGCTAATGCTATTTTACAGAATAATATGAAATCAAAGCATGGACATTATATAGCTGCAAAAATATTCCCATTTCATGACTGCTGATTTTCATTAGCTATAGTGATCTAGAAGTTACGATGAAGTCAGCAAGAACCTTTTTACGAAGGTTCTTCAGTGTAAGTTCGGTTATACTGTAACAATAACTTTAATAAATACAAAAAAAAAAAAAAAACCTCAAGAAAATATATTTACATTTACGCTGAAATCTGAGAATCGGCTTCCTGTCTTACTTCCATTACCTGAATAACCCTATTCTTTCAGCCCTTAGAGAATTCTGGAGACAACAATACCTGACTGTTTTGGGAAATAATGGTTAAATCAACAATATTTGCTAAAATTAAGCATCCTCTGCTATCTCTGAGAGGTTTTTATGTTTTAATTTTTTAAGTTTTTAAAATTAATTACTTGCTTCAGAATACTTATATAATAAAAACAAAGTTAGAAAAAATATAGTAGGTATTTAAATTATTTTCCTTTAAAAAGCAAAGAAAAACTCTTCACCTGTCCAGGCAATCTTGACCATTTAAATGGTTCCTTTTTCTCCTCTGGAAAAGGTTCATATCCCTCTCTCTGGAGCTCAGACAGTGCTGTATTATTTTGTTCTTGTTGAATAGCTATCATAGAGCGAAAAGAAGGAGCAACCTTAAGGCAAACAAAACTAAGTATCAACGAAAAGTAATTTTAAAGTGAACAATGTAATTTCTGAGAAAATTAAAAGGTATATTTAAATTTAAATGCATTACATTTTTACATTGGAAACACAGAGATTGGAAAAAGCTTAATACATGAAAAGTCCATTGCAAAAATTTCATTTAAAGTAACCAGGAAGTCAGAAGTAATCCAAGCTTCCAAAGTTGTGTCAATCAAATGCTATTACAGATTTTTCAAATAATTGATACTTTTCTATTTTTAGTAACTCTCCAGGTCAGAGAAAATTAGTAATATTGCACGATTGTATTGTACTACTGCAGCAGCATTGTATGAAAAATAACATAAAAGCATTTCAGCATGCAAACAGTTCTGCTGACATTAACCTACTGCCTTCCAATCAAAACGCTGCTTTGGTAAAAAAATCCATTCTTGATATCAAACCATATTACCAGCATTGTTCACTCTTAATATCAAAAGACATTACAAGCGTTGTGTATTGAACAAACTATGTTCAACTGTCACAAAGAAAGCAGGACTGACAACTTCTGTAATTTTAATTGTAGGCAAAGTATATATATATTCCAGATTTCCGTAAATACACTCACTGAACCTAACCTACAAGTAACATCAAGCTTGAACACACAGGAAGCTTTAATGCCATGTACCTGCTGTGCAAGCAGAAATCAATTTAGGAGTTTAAATTGTTTTTTGACACATAGATGTCTACTTCTATTCAAACGCCCTGTTTCATCAGAGACGTCTATTTTAACACCTATTATCCCATGCGGAGGCATGTGAGATCTGGGGCCCTTCTGGAGAAGCTGCCTAGGCAGAATGTGCAACACATCTTACATGGAACCAGAAATCTATGCATAGAAAACTATCACGTCATGGCTCTTACTGGAGCGCCATCCCAGCCGTGGGAAATCTGGCATTTATCAGAACAAGAATGAAGTAATATCAGTAACCAATGGATCCAGTCAGGCACAGCTCGGAAAACCTAATCAAATTCATCACATCAACTGAACTGCACAGAGGACTGTAAAGTAGGGACAGCTGTAAACCAGTAACAGCGGGTTTTAATAGCACTTAGACCTATCAGGAAAACATTCAGAGCATGGTAAAGACAGGCTCAGAGCACTTCCACAAAAAAAGAAGCACAGCAGCTCAACCAAAGTGCATAGAATTCCTAACAACTTCGTTTTTTGACTGAGCAGAAGATCTGCGGATGTCATTCCAGTACACAAATTAGAGAAATGTCCCAAACCCCATAAACTAATCCCACAGATTAGGCAGGATTTGGTCCATGTACCACATCTCACCAGGCTTCCACAGATCACCCTTGACTGGCTGAACAGTGAGCAAAGGAAAGACTTATTAACAGCTCTAAGTACAAATGGAAAATTATATAATAGAACATATAGTACTTGCATAGTAAAAAAGGAAATGCTGTGTTTATCTTAAATGTGCATCTCAGCACATACCAATGTAAACCTATCTTTAAAGGAGTTTTCAGTAGGAAAAAACAAACACACCCAAAATGTCTCATTATAGGTTGAGGGTGCAGGGAATCAGAATTAAGTGACTTACATCTTCTCTCACAGAATTTACACACCTGCACGAGTCCAGTGACTTAAAACCACATTCCTCCTAATAAGAAGGAATACTAATCTTCAAGAAATTACTCTTGAAAGTTTTCTGTCAGTGGCAAAATATTCAAAGTTGTAGACAGGAAAGTGCACCTGTTCTTCAAAGATAACTAAGAAGGGCTGAGTTTGAAATATGTATCTTGAGATGTAATGTTCTTATTATATGTTTTATATACCGCATATAAGCACAGCTTTTATATATGTGCATACAAACACAGACTCACATTCTCTATTCAGTTACTAGTTCCTACAAAAAGTCTGCATATTTGTAAATACATTTCTTTATTATATACTTAACTTACATGATCTGGCAGTTTTATGCCTCTTACAGTTACATATAAAGTTGATGGATAACGATTTCTAGGACATTTTGCCCACCAGTCATAAACCTCAACAACATTTGAATGTGACTTGGTTCTTGAAGGTGGGTAATACAACTGCAGACGGAGTTTTCCACCGATGTTTAGAACTCCATTTGCACCTACAAGCTGGAAGGGTGATTAACAAGAGGAAAGAGGAAAAAAAAGTTAACATATAAGAAATAAAACTAATTGATAATTTCTAATATCATAGCTACAGTATAACTCTAAATCCACTGCCCCTTGCAGAAATATACTAGCCCTAAAAGTGGCAACGAATTTAACACATATTAAATGCCCCAAGGATCAAATCACTAAGATTAAAGCTTAGATGGCAGTCTAGTTGTGAAAGATGTTTCACATCAGTAATATCTTGTAAGTGGGAAGACCTCTGGAACTTGGACTTGTTCATTGTTTTTTTTTAAATTACTACTGGCTGAAATCAACCAAATCTCAATAGGACTGCCAACCCACAAACAGCCTCTTCCAAATTTGTTCCCTTTGAATGATGCAACAAAGGGCATCGCAAAGGCTTTGGTTCAGAGCAAAAGATACAGCAATGCCGTAACATCTCCAACTTCACCGGAGACAGAGCTCCATTGAACTAAAGAACAAGTGTACCTACCACCGTTAACACTGATCAGTGTTTATTGGGACATTTCTACTTTGACTGCACAGATGAAAGAATAATGCAGAAAGACACAGTTAGAAAGAAGAACTGGCCATCATTTTATTCATATTTATGCTGAAAATTCATCTTTCCCTCTGTTTGGGAGTGGGCTGTATTGAATGCCTGGGTGCACAGCTATACACCCAGACACAGGATACAAAACCTCTGATTCCAGTAGATTCATCTTGGGCAGAGCCGAGAAGAATCTCTGTATTGAACTCATACAGAGGTCCCTCTCACTTCACCTAAACTTACAGTCCATTAAAAAGTCTTACATGTCTCATGCTGTAGACTGCTCAATGATTCCCATCTACAGGGGTAGGTTTCAATAAACAATCTTTAGGGAAATTAAAGCTTGCCAGCGTTCAAAGAACAAATTGACACACTCAAGTCTCCACTAAAAGGGTAAAAAGGTACATAAGCTCTGGCAAAATTACCAGTATCTCACATTTGCCACACTTGTATATCAATTGCCACAGCATCTCAAACTCTGCAACTAAAAATGAGAGACAATTTATAATAAGGCTAGGGAGTCTTTTCAAAGACTGGACAACTGAAAGTGCTACTAGAATACAGAATAGCTGAGGTACAGAAATTAATGGATATGTCATTTTCTTCACAATCACATGAACACACAGAAAAACCTAAAAGAAAACCTTTTTCTGCATTTAAAAAAAAAAAAAAAAAGTCTTACATGTTCTCTACTTTCTTAAAAAACGCATTTTTTATGGTCAAGCATGTTACTGTGTTGATCTTATGGGGTGAAAGAAGAGGGAAAGGAGAGAACAGCCAAGCAAGCAAGGATTTTTTTTTTTCCATCTCTGGTGCTGGAAATATTAAAAAAATGTTTCCCTACTTAATACAATTAGAGATTTTTAGACAAAAGTATTTATAAATTTTTCTTCTTTGTTTACATTTTAACAATACCTTTAGAAATGCCCAACAAATTTTTCGGTAACGACCTTCATGAATGTTCACATCAGAGCTGGCTCTCACTTCATCCATACTTAGAGAATCAAGGACCTATCAGTAGGAATATAAATATATTTCTAATGAACTTCATGGGAATTAAAAAAATAAGTGCTGAAATTCACTAAAATTAAAGGTGAAATTCACTAAATTAAACAGATTTCAAATTTAAGAAATTACAAATCCAGTATTTTTTCCCACACAAGTACACAATTAGAAGTAACAGATCCTTATGTGTTTACCTGACGTCTATTTATGACTTGCATTAAAAAAAGAATATGTCTGATCTTAAAAAAAAACTTATTCTGGCTTCCCTTCTGTCTCAATAAAAGAGGAAAGCAGTAATATGTAATTTTCTTCAGTCCTGTACACTTCAGAAATCATACGCACAAATCTGACTCCTAAAACCCGCTGCATATTAATCTAGATGGAAAACGGCAGTCAAAAATTTAGTTCTCCTTTCCTAGTTTTATAATTTTTGTCATCGAATCAGTCATAGAATGGTTTGGGTTGGAAGAAACCTTCAAAGACCATACAGTTCTGACACATGGGCTGGGACATCTTTTATTAGATCAAAGCCCCATCTGACCTGGCCTTGAATACTGCCCATGAGAATCTTCATTTTCTGTCAGGAACCAGAATTTTCTCATATTTAGCCGCTTCTGGAAGTTTACCTGGTATACGAAAAACTCCCTTAGAATCATACTTTCTTCAAACTGACATTATATAAACCATGCTGAAGTAAAAGAGCATACTTTCAGTGTAATCATACTTTTGGTCCCAACATTAGCTTGATTTCCATGAAGAAACTTTACAAATGTAACTAGTTTTGTGTTAAGCAACTAAGGACTCTTAATTATGTAAGTACATTCATTAATAAGCATCACAGGAAACACATGTTAATGTATTATATTCAGTTTGTTTGAAATAGAAAAAAACATGAATGAAAAAATATTTACTGTATTAGGGTCCCATTTTGAGATTAATATTACAGAATCTGTCTGTACAAATATTGAAATCTTTAAGGTCAAAATTATATTGAATATATAACTTACAATTTTACCTTTAAATATAATTTAATATAATTGCAGGATGGATTAATAACTATTTTATGAAGACGGGGCCAGAAAAGTGGATGTCTAAAATGTTAAATATTGCAATAGCTTGATCATTGGTATAATGAGGCGTTGCTACAAGCAGATAAATTCTACCTTTGAGTTTCTGGTAGTTAAACTTCTTTTCAGATTTCAAGGTTGTGAAAAGAAAAAAGCGATACCCTTCATATCTTACCAGCCATTCCCAGAAGTTTTACAGTTAATTAACTCAGTTTTGTGCGCCTTCTTACTATTGAAACCCGATTTTTTTTTTAATTCTGTATCTTAAGGCTGTGCTATTAACTGATTTTAAGTGAAATAAAACACCTAAGTCAATCAAATATATACTGCTGAACAAACAAACCAAAAACCAGACTATGCATAAACTGGAGGCAAAGTATTTAACCTTACCTCAAAAAACAGGATAACCTGAGGGTTTTCTTCAGTGTTTTGAATAAAATAAGTAAAACGCTCATTAAATATTACTTGTTCTTCCCAATCTGGAACTGTTGATTTAGACTGTCTAAAGTCATATGGTTGTGTCATAATAGGAAGAAGGTGCTCTATTTCTTCTTGTTCATAAGATGAAACTTCCCTCTTGCTGTTTGAAAATTTCCAGAGAGTTACAATCATTAGAGCACTTTAAAAAAACCCCTTAAATAAAACAGTATTTTCAATTACTGAAAGCAAAGAAACACATAAGATACTGTTTGATTCTAGAAAAGAAACCACCCAAAATTTAAGACAAGTTGCAATGTATATAGAAATGCTATGAGCTGAAGTTCAAAATCCTAACAATTAAGTTACTGTTAGCAAATTTATGCATAGTGATATGCATAGTCGACTGCTTAAAGACAATTAAAATTTGGTTTTCAGGAAAATTATGCATAATAACAGTGGAAACAAGTAACTGAAGCAATTAGAACTACGAAGAACTAAACTTCATTTCAGGATTTTAAAGGTTCTTTAATAAAAAAGAAAAGGCAGGCACTATTTATACCACAAGAATTTTGCTTAATTATTCTAATCTTGGCTTTTATGTATTTTTAAGACTTAGGAAACTTTGTCTCTGGAAAGAATACAGAATAATCTGTGTTGCAAATATGGGGACCTCGAGAGCAATACAGCTGTGCAGAGCACTTAAATACCACCTTCATTTATTGTAGGGGTGTACATATATGTTATCATCGATGTAGAAACTAATGAATGACTATACAAGCTTGAAATTGTGCATTGTTTTAATTTTTATATTTAATTTTCTAGGGAAGGGTATACCTATTTATTGCAAATACTGGTAATAGAAACAGTTTATTAAAAGTCACCTGTGATCCTTCTTGACATATAAGCCACTTCTCTGATCAACAACATGGATTTTAACTACAGGATGAGATATCAGGAGATCGGTTTTAAGTCGATCAGATCGATGGATATAAACTCCCAAAACAAGATCATCACCAAAACCAAATTTAGACTGAGTTGAAATTTCTGAATTCTTCATTTCCTCATCATTTTCTGCAGCAACTTCCGTGGTTTCTTCTAGAAATAGGAACAAAGTAAATAAACTGTCACTAGTGGAACATAGTAACCTCAAAGGAGTAAAAACACTCTGTATTGTCTTAACAAACAACAGTAAAGCAATAATATTTAAAGTATTCTTTAGGTAATAGGTTAAAATAAAATTATAAAATTTGTAGCATTTTAAACATGTATGAGCATACACGCATTTATTAATTAATATAATCTATTTCTATTAACAAACAGTTTCATCTAAAATCAGAGGTCTTCCTCTTGATTGACATAGGTTCTTCTGCGCCAGAATGACTTAAAATCCATACAGTACAACACCCTGCTCTAGACTACAGCCTGCAGTTGGTTTTGTTTTGTTTGTTTTATGAAAAACATTTAAAAAAAAAAAAAAGGGGCAAGCAGAAACTGATGCTTTCTCCATGTATATTTCCCCTGAATTTACCAAACACTGTTTTCAGAAATTCCTCCTTTACAAGTTACAGGGAGACCACTATACTTGATAGATATCAACACACCTACTCCTCATTAATTTCAGTAATATCAATTTTTTAAAAACTAATTTCTTATTTTGGCCTCCACAATATTTGAGGAATCAAGTTCTCTAACTTTACTAAGCATTGCATGGAACAGTATTTCTCAGATTTGAATAGAGCAATCAGGTCAGAACAGTGGTGATGTGCCACTTAGAGCATAAAGTAAATAAAAATTATAAAATAATCAAAAAACAATAAGAATATGCATCTAGATAATACACTGTAAAGGTGGTGTATATATATTCTTATGTTTAAAAAACCAATTTTTAAAACTATGTCTCGACTCAAAATTGTTTATTGTAAATGAATTTTTGAGATTGATAGATCAAAATTCCTTACAAATAAGCCTCAGAACAAAACTACAATTAAGTAACTACAAAAATATAACTTCAACAGCTCAATCCCTTTTGCATTACTACTATGGACAAATATTTCTGTAGCAGCACGAAAAAAGAAAGTAGCAAAGTATACACTGTTATAACATTTTGCTGGCAGACCTTTTCTAGTTTTCTTTTTAACCTTCTTGGCTTTAGGTTTCTGTTTATTCATGCTTTCCTCGAGTTTCTGTCCTTCTGATGTAAATAGTCCTTCAAGTGCCTGACTTTCATTGCCATCTTCTGCTGGATGATGCTGCAGCTCAGAAAGGGACATTGCACTGCAATGCAATGAATTACTGTCAGCAATTGCTCTCTACTACATCTATTGATACAAATACTCACTACTGTTACCAATCCACCTGAAATTCTGCAACTCATTATCTGTCTATATAAAAAATGCAACACCCTTCACCCTCCACGTTAGCATCTTGCCCGTTACACTGCTCTCCCCCCTTCATTTCCCCCTAATTTCCAGAGAATTGCAGAACCATTCATGTGAATAGAGCTAAGCTAATACTCTTCTGCTGGATAAGGGCCACCACTTATCACTAAAAAAAAAAAAAAGATTTTGAAAGAACTTGGAAAAAGTATTTGATAAGAACTTACCATGACAGAATCACCCAGTTAATCACTTAGAAAATATGAACAATTATTCAGAAAGCTTCTGCCTATCTTAAAACAAAATGAAACATTTTGTTTAAGATTCACAGACACACAGCGTACAGATTATCATGATACCTTGTTTCTGCTTCACTTAAAACTGCTATTTCTTTCTTCTTTTTCTTCTTTTTGCCCACTTCATTGTTCAATGCAGCTTCATGGCTTTGAACAGTGGAGGTAGGTTCAGACATCTGTTCTTTAAGTTTTTTTCTCATTTTCTCTTTAATTGCATTTGCCTCATCCTCAGCCATATGCAGCTGATAGGCTTGAATTAGCTGCTCTTCCTCTTCTAATTCAGTTACATTTCCCACTTCAGTCAAGGAATTTTTAATCTTTCTATCTCCTTCTTGAGGAAGTACATCTGTTTGTGATTTACTTTTTGTTTTCTTCTTTGGAATATCATTAGTCTTTTTCTCAAAACTCCCCAATTTAGCTTCATATAAATCTTCCTCCTCATTAAATTTTTCTTGTAACGGTGATTTCTTTTTCTTCCTGTTCGACTTTGGTTGCTTTTTCTCCTCTCCACTAACAACGTCGTTGTTTATTTTCTCTGCAATTGATGCTTTTTCTCTCAATTTATTTTTCATAAATCGGGGACTCTCTTCTTCTGGATTATATGTGTTGTTTATAATTGCTTCATCATTCACACTTTCCTTAGATAGATCAATTTTATTTCTAAAGGTATCAAGCTATAAATGAAAAGAACATAAAACATATTTGTAATAAAAGTCATGTTCTGAGGATAAACATAGAACTTCATGTTATTCCTTCAGCAACGTAACACAAAGCAAAATGAAATCAAAGTTCTAGTTATTTTCTTGTTTTAATTTTACCAGTGACAGATTGAAAGTCAACAGAAAATCCACATAGAAACAAAACATTTGGTGTTTGGGCACCTCATCCTCAATATTCCACTATGTTTTTAAATTATTTTTATGTATACCCAGCAAAAAAAAAGAAATCAAGTCTACCATAAACAGATGCCAGTGTTTACACTACAGAAGACTTGAAGACTACATGCAGCACAAACCCAAATATTTTCACCCATTGAAAATGCAAGTTAGAGACAGACTTCTGGCTCAGATGTTTGTGGTCTCTTTTACATAAAGTTGCTTGTCAAAATTTATCAATGAAATCATATTAAAAAGGGTTAAAAGTGAAAAACAGATTTCCATTAAGGCTTCTAAAAAAACCAAAAAAACCAAACCAACCTAAAGTTGAAAAAAACCTCAAAAAAAATACCCCACGTTATTCTTAGTGGAATGGCAGAGAGTTAAACTAGAGAACAATCTAGTAAAAACAGCAAAGATAAATTTCAGCTAACACATTCATCTGTGTACCACTTCTTTTAATTTTTGGAGGTTTTATAGAAAACATATTGTAAACTTTCCTCTCTCCTGTTAGTTTCTATTCCTGGTTACTAAAAGTTAGTACTGGTTACTACTTCTCTTGGATGGGAAGGAGCTCTGAGCAACCTGATACAGCTGAAGGTGTTCCTGATCATGGCAGGGGGCCTTGGACTTTAAAGATTCCTTTCAGTCCAAACTATGATTCCATGATAACACCAAAGAAGAGGGTAAGTAACTAAGGTCTACCTCTGTAAGGAGGTCAACACACAGACCTCTTATCCTTGATGAAACTTCACTAAAGGCGCTGAGATTCATTTACTTTGTTGTCTTCCATAAAATTCCCTTGAGTCTCATCATGAAACATTAGAAAGCACTTTAAAACACAATGAAAGCAAATTAAAAATAAAAAACTTCAGAGAAAAGACATGTATATGCATACAGTCTTATTTGTCAAGACCCTCTTCCTCAATAAACACAGTCATTGTCCTTTTCTACCTGGGATACTTTTCCCAGTTACAGAATCATGTTTGCCTCAAACATTCATAAAAAGTGTATGTAAAATAAGTGATCACCAAAATATACAAGTTTATAAGAAGAAAACAGAGAGAATGAAGTTGCGATGGATCCTGACTTAAAAATGCCCACCTGTGATAACTATTTCATGACTAGAAAGAATACCCAATGTGAAATCATCTGCCTTCATATTCTATGCCCTTAATTACGTGAGCCTGCAAACCTTCATCACTATCTTGTTTTATTCCCATCTGACACTTGAAGATACACCATGGTGAACAAGGAAAGTATTACAAGTATTGAAGAAGAAAAAAGAAGGAAAAAGAAAGGAAAAATTGAAGTACACAAGTAAAAACACAAGAAGAAAAAAAAAATCAAAGACTTTTACCCTTTGTACAAGAAAGTCATCAAATAAAAGAAGTGCAACAAGAAAAATAAACCAAGACAAAGTCTAACACATAAATAAAAGCTGATGTCTGAAACTAGAGACTTAAAAATGCAATAACCAGACTTATTAAAGCTAAATATTAAACAATATTCTACAAAGAAAACATGAATTTAAAAAAAGTACCTAGATAAACATACTTGTATGAAATTCTAAGACATCACAAAATCTAAAGCCATTCATATATCTTTTCATTAGGTATCTTTGTTTTTAGCTCTTGTATCTAAAAACAGTTAAAATATCAAATAATCTTTGACCTGCTCAGGATTTTCCAAAACAACTCCGATACTGAAGAATCATTTCCTTAAAGAANTCATATTATACTTGTTTAAACTAACCAGTAACATCATATTGACTCATATTCAAGAGGATGTGGAAGATTTCATATAGACAAATTGAGATACAGAATACAGTAAGGAAAGGAAAACAAAGCATAAAGCTTGGCATAAAAGGAAAAAAAACCCTAAAATTTCTAATAAATACTTTACTTCCTTACCTTTGTTTCTATGAATAACTTTACCTGCAGAGTACAAGGAATGAAGATTAAAAGCACATTGACAATTATTTTTGCCTTTGATGGAAAATTAATCCATTAAGCCCAAGAAGAAGAATTCCTTGAGAAGCCCTAATCTTTGACCTGCTCAGGATTTTCCAAAACAACTCCAATACTGAAGAATCATTTCCTTAAAGAAATAATTTCCTTCAAGAAATCTAGCAAAAACTGCCTTGAAATATTTACTAGAACTTGTTATTTATTATGCCTACAAAAAAAATCTTTATTGTTGGGAAAAGCCTCTAAGATCATCAAGTCCAACTGTTAACCCAGGACCACTGTGTTCACCATCAAACTATATCCCCACGTGCCACATCCACATGCCTTTTGATTACTTCCAGGGATGGTGACTCAACCACTTCCCTGGATAGCCTGTTCCAGTGCATGACCGCTCTTTCAGTCAAGAAGTTTTTCCTCATATCTAATCTACTTCCTTTCAGGTAGCTGTAGAGAGTGATAAGGTCCCCCTTGAGCCTCCCTTTCACCAGGCTAAGCATCCCCAGCTCCCTCAGCTGCTCCTTCTAACACACAATGCCCTAGACCCTTCACCAGTGTCACTGCCCTTCTCTGAATATGCTCCAGCACCTCAACGTCTTTCTTGTAGTGAGAAGAACAAAAATACGTGTCATGAATAGTAAGCACACTTAATTATAGTAAATTTACTCATAGGGGAAAAAAACACCACCACAGATTATCCTTGTAAATTAAAAACCCACAATCTCAAACTACAGCAAATTCCAGGAACATTAATAGACACTGCAGGTAGCACAAAGCTGTTTCCACAGTTCAAACATGAATTCCTCAAACACACAGCATGTATGATCTTAATTCAGGCCACTTTTTCCACATGTTGTAGCTATACAATGTCATGAAACTGAGAAGAAAGATGCAAAGGAGTCACAAAACAATAAAGGAAAAGCCATCAGACTAGGACTCAGGCAGTGGCAGGGATACTGCTATAGGTTCTCTGTCTAAAATGAAGGACGGAGAGCTACCATCTAAGAGCAACTGTCAATACATAAAGACACTTGAACTGGGTTAGAGAAAGCAGTTACGCTGGAAAAGCAGCTCAAAGGATTGGCCTGTCTCTGGAGTTACTCCAAAAAGTTGCTGACCTGAACCTGACCTCAGCTTAAAACATGGAACGAATAAGAAGGCTTTTTTTCAAAACAGCTCCATGGCCACATTACAACACCAGTGCAGATGAAGCACTCTTCTCCGAAAACTGACTTGCTTGCATTACTGGCTCAATAGGAGCAAGAGATGGGTGCTAGCCAAGATGAACACACGTGGGCTAACACTCAAGGCTCAAACTGCAATGAGCCAACCCCAGGTCATGTCACTTGCCATTCACGTCCCAGAGCTGACAGCAGGGACAACACCTAATAATCTTACACCTTTTTAAAAAGGCTTCTCAAATATGCGTGACTGGCAACACCTCGAGTGAGTTTCTCATGGGTATCTGGAAACTCACATAACCAGATTTACAGAGGTACCTGAACTGCTTCCCATAATATAGGTGGACCTTGAAAAATTAGGGGTGGACATTACCTGCCCACCGAAGCGCTGATAAGTACCAGTTGTAAAAGACCATTTACTTACAAATGAATTAGTAATGAATGTGCTTGTGATGTTGGTTTGTTGGGTGGGATGTTTAAGAAAATCCTAATGTGCTAGGAAACAAATTTAACTGCCGTTGCTCATATAAGACTATAAAATGTAGCCACTCAAAGCTAGAAGACCTTTAATTTCCAGATAAGGTGGACTTGGACAAGTTTCACTAAACTCTAACAGAAAACATTGAGAATATGCATAGGTACATTACATAGTAAACTATTAGCAGTTCCATTATTTTAAACACAAGAAACAAAGAAACACAGGAAACAAAGCAGAAACAAACAAGAAACACAAGAAACAAATGAATAAAAACCTGTGGAAATCTCAATAATTATCCAGTGCCTATAAGTCTACCAAAAAAACCAAACCAGAACCTGGGAAAATTCTACAGCCTCATAGCTCCACAAGTTTTACCACTGAGACAGAAGCTAAAGTACTGAATTACTCAGAAGAAACCTGTAAAACAACCATCTTACCCAAAGGAATACAAGAATTTACAAGCCCGAAAGGTGGACTCCTATTATTTGTACCCACATGAAACTCCAGGCTTCAGCCTGTCACTCAGGGCCTTACAAAGAAAGAGCAAGAGCAGGTTCAGTGAGGTAGGAACTAAAAATCTTCAAACAGATAAATCTGTTGCTGTCCTGCCTTGAATATAAAACCTTAGTTATCAATATGTCCTCATCCCAATTTTGAAATCTGATCAGACTACAGTCTAGGCAAGAAATTTTTGCCTCCATAACAGGATTTTGATTTTCATCTAGTAGAAAATTTCACTGACATTTTCAGAGTTAAACATCTCTTTCTAGCATAAAATTTAGATTGAACCAAATAAACAATCATTTTCCTGCTGACTTTAAACAGACTAGAAGTAGCTGGGCAAAATAGTCTGGATATTGCCTGATCTGAGGCTTCTCATTCTAACAAGTTGTAATAGTAGGCACAGCTGGTAAAATATAAATATGGTGACTGTTGGCCCTAGAAGAGATACTAGAAAATTCACTTTCTGACTGTCTCAATTGCTTGTGCCTTCAGCCATGCCTTTAGGCTTCACATCACTGCCCCCGTGGCTACTGAATGGCAAAGCAGAACTTTCACTGGCCACAGCTGATGTCTATTCCATTTTCATTACAAGTCCCTCATTCCTATTAGTTGTGACTTCAAACTCATCCTGCCCTACAGACATCAATGTTTCCTCTTCCAGCCAGGCTGCTTCCCTTCCCTCCTGGCAGGGTCTCCAGGCAATGGGCACACAGAGCAGTGCAGGTCATATCCTTATCCTTGTTTCTGTCATTTAAAACCACAGCAACCTCCTGCAGCTCCAGAACTAAGGTTTCAAAGAAACAGTGGACTATAAGGGCAAAGGTTTTATTAGTCTAAGAAAGACTAGAGAAAAGACAAAGGAAGGAAGCAGACTGGAACATTTCAAGTTGAAATATGCTCTCAACCATGACCTGTTTCTGATCCAACCTGAGAGCCCATTTATGACAAGTGCGTGACACAAAGCCAACCACCACTGACAAATTTCACATTATTTCAAGATATGTGAAACTCTATACAGTTAAATCATACGAACTGAAGAGAATGGGAACAATATCAGCCAACCTCCTCCATCACTCCCACATACATTTATTTCTTACAGAGAAATGACTGTTTATTTGCTGAAGCTTTTACAGAAATCTCTACTTGAATGCAATCAGCATGGAAAATAATAGCCTGAGTTCTTGTACCTTTGCCACACTTTAAGGAAATACTCCAAATGGTCTGTAATAGGTTTCAACATACGTTCTCCTCAAGTTCTTAGTTTTTAAGGGCTTTGATAGGCAAAAATCTAGTTTCAACAAAGCCATAAAGCTGGGCTTCCACAGAGATCCTAAAGACACTTCTTAATTTGCTTGTATACCTCTAACTTTTGATTCAAGTCACTGTGACTGTAAGTGTTTCTAGGTAACTCCAAAACACTAGTGTTTTACATCAGACTACTGGAATGGAAAACAATTTTAAAACCAAACTAAGCATAAAATATTTACAAGTAACATCGAGTCGCATAAGAACATACAATTATGTGCTCAAAATACTTACAAATAACAGAATTAAAAATTCACATTTAATAAAAAAAGTAAACCAAACTGAGGAAGAATTTAGTCCTGTATTTACACATATGCCAGAAAAAAAGGAAAAAAACCCACCCTCTAACTCTCTATTCTATATTATAGACATCAGATTGATGCTTTATATAGACTATTGACCACACACTTCAAGGAACAGAAAAAAAAATCCACACAAAATTCCACTTCAAATTGTCAATCTAAGACAAAATAGCAATACTAAGTTCAATAAAATTATTCTGAATATATTCAATATATATAATAAATACAGGTACCATTTTGATATTAAATAAAATACCACTTCTTTGTCTTAAATGGATATTAAAGAAGGAACATTCATTTCCAGCACCTGATAAGGATACAACTGGAAGAAAAAAGATTGAAAACATAAAACCTATCAGAAGAAAAGTAGAAAAACAGAACATGTCTTTTAAGCAAATTGCTTTCTTTTCAAATTCCAAATCTTCTAAGTCAATAATCAAGTATATGTAGGACCCATATTAAAGATTTATACTCCTGTTCAGGAAAAAGACTACAATCTGAACCATAACTCTGAAGAATTTCTGAGGCTCTTTTAATGACAGACATGCCACCAACAAAAATGTCATATCATCATAAAGGCAGGCT
The DNA here is from genome assembly GCA_013396735.1 of Grallaria varia. Classification (NCBI taxonomy): domain Eukaryota; kingdom Metazoa; phylum Chordata; class Aves; order Passeriformes; family Formicariidae; genus Grallaria; species Grallaria varia. The sequence continues at coordinate 314,989 of VWZG01008904.1, forward strand.
TATAGAATCTTTCCTAATCTGCAAGTCACAAGCTAAGGTCAAAATCTTTTAAAAAAAAGACCACTCAGACACAAAGCTCAGCACATGCAGAAATATGGTGATCACTGAGATCACATTGAAAAAAATAAAGTAGAAAATGGAATAAACCTCGAATAGTATTATGCCTCATCAATTCTCAATTCATGTCTGTATTAGACAAACATACTTGTATTATACAGATGTAGTACTCTCAAATCAAATACAGCCTTAATTCTAGCCCTCAAACATCTAATTAACTCCAAGTAAAATCAACACTGAATATGAAATTCTTTAAAATTTTATAAAAACAGGAGCGGAAAACAACGTACTGGCAGACACTGAATGAGTTCATGCCTGCATGTGCCACTTCCTTTTTACCAGTACTACAGTCCATACAATTTTGACATACCTCCAAATGACAAGGATGCATTGCTGGTACACAGACAACAAATAAAAGCCACATCAAAAACAAGGGATACGTGCAGAAGCATAATTTATACTTTATTTTTAGAAAATGCTTGCATCTCCTTTCTACAACACATTTTCCTGATCTTTTTTCCCTTAAGGAAGGGAATCAAAGAAAGCTTGCATGCGTTCTAACTTACCACAATACTCTCTTGAGAGTCAAACTTCTTTTTCTTTGATTTCTTTGTGTCTGTGAGGCCAGCATGGTGCCTGAAGATTTCCTCAAAGCGGACTTTGGTTTTAGCCTTTGCCTCACTTTCAACTGCAAAAAGAAATCTACAGTATGATTCACTATCTCAATAATCACCACTGCTAAAAAAGTGCATAACCATGCTTTAAAACGGCAAAAGATGAGAATTATTTACCAGGGAAAGGTTACCAACAAATTTGCTTAGTATTCAGTTAAGAAAAAGACTGATGAATCCCTCAGCTACAGCATATTTAGCATTGTCGTTACAATTTTTACAAAAGCCCCCAAATATAAAATAAACACAATTTCAAAAATCAGCTTTTTTCATGCCCTCAAAAAGGAGCCAATGCAGCACTGCAGATTTATATAAGATAGACATAACTTTTATCACTTCCATCTTGTTCTAACTATAAAATACATACTGGAAATTAAACACAAAATATTCTTACCTGCTGGCATTTTCAGTCCTCAGTTAGAAGTGGCGCAACACACCAGCTGCTTCTTCCACAGAATTCACCATTCTATTTAAAGTAATTAAAAATTTTCATTAACTTAACCAGTCCACAGACTTGAAGCTAACATTTGAATATGTGCTGATTAACATTAATATTGAGTACAGGTGTTTTAGTCTAGAAATAAATATTCCTCTATTTGTCTAAGTTATTAGAAGCTTTCTGCCGTCAAATCCCAGCTCAGGATTCTTAGCATCTATCAGATACTTATTATTTGAGAGTAAAATAAAAACAACCCAACAACTGGCAATAGCAAAATAATCCAGCACTGTAGTCCTTCACTCTTCTAAAAAACCCAAGTTTATTTAAATAATAATGACCCATGAAGCCATTTACTTTGAAGCCTTTCTAATCAGGTTCCTATCCTGACAGCATTGAGGAAGTCACATTGCAGTCAGCTGACAGCTTCCAAAGCAAAGGTTAGTATCTGCCAGCAAATCTAACTTTATTACAAATCTCTAAATATTTATGTTTATACAAACCATTTGTATTTTTCATAAAGCAAACAAGCAATTACATGAAACTCACTTCTCTAGAGAAAAAAATGTTAGGCCCTTGTGGCTGTGGAGAAAAGCCTACAAATGCAATCCAAACAAAGCTTGAAGGCAAGTAAAAATATTACACAGCTTTATCTTTTCATCAAGAAAATTCAGAATGTTTTACAAAAAACTTCAATACAAAAAGCTGTTTTGTAAACAGTGGAACTAATGAAACCTAGATTTCTATGAAGGTGTTACATTCCCCTTAGCCTTCCATGCAGTGAGCTATTGTACCTATCTCCCTGACAGCCCATCAGGCAATAGCTCCAAGTCCTCCGTAGGCAACACCTCCTGTTAGACACAGTAACTTGCACTGACTGGACACCCAGACTACATCGAGCCTAACAAATTAAGACAGCATTTAATGCTGCCAGGCCATTTGGTCCAAGACACCTAACACTCACTCAAACTACGCCTGGATACAGTTTAGGAGGTATTATGGATTATCATTAATAGGCAGTTTGCATGCAGCTACTCTGATTTGAGGCCGAGAGAGTATAATCGCAGTAAAGTCAGCCAAACATACCACATGGCCTCAATACTACAAATCACTCCTGGGCACATACATCTTACCAGCACAGGGAAAAACTGAGGCTATACTTGGGTCCCCAAGCATCTGCACCCCTATATCCTCAGATCTCTCTCGTCTTTCTTTCAAGGTGTTACTTGCACAGGGTACATACCTTCAGATCATCCCACACTTGTTACTTATAGTACTGAGTTCTGCTGAATAACCAAATCAAACCAAATTTAGAAAAATAAAGAAAAAAATGTTCAGGTTGGTTTGCAATTATAGAAGTGCTGATTAGTCAGTTGAAGGGTGTCATTAGTTTACTTTATGTCTCAAGCAAAGAATTTACACTAAGTATCCAACATTCTAAGGATATTTGAAATGAGCAAGGATGGCCAGAAAGGACTTTATTGGAAGTACAAAAAAATGTCTAGTTCTGTAATATGCCTCAACATGACACTGATGAGGCTGCAATATTTTCACTAACTGAAACAAGTTTTGACTCACAAAGCTTTACTATCACAACTAAACCAGTAACAATTAAAAATAACACCAATTACAAGAAATGGTAACTGAAAACACCACTGGAAAATAAAACTGCTATTGCAATTTATATTTAGTTACACGAAGTGGGTATTTAAAAAGTATTACACTTATTAAGAGCTGCTTTTCAAGTAGTTCATTCACAGTTGGCTAGAAAACTCTTATAATTTAGAAGAGTAGAAAGCTAAACATGTTAATAAAATACAGCAGGTTCTATGACTTTAATCATTCACTGAGGACCACAAGGACATGGAAAAGTCTATCCCCTTGAAAACCAATTACAAACAACAAATGGAAAGCTGAAGGACTCTTAAATTTAAAACAAAAAATATGAGAGACAATACAGAACACAAAAGCAAAATGAGTAAAGTGCACACCTGTTCCAGGTATGGAAATAATTTTATGGTCAAAGGTTAAACAAATCAGACCACAAAAAAAACCCAAAACAGCCAACCTATAGGTAAAATAATTTTGCAGATACATTTGCTTATAATGTAGTAAACAGCTTTCCATAGGCTGGGGTCACCTCATGGCTACCAGCACTCTGCAAAATGCATAATTTGCAAAATTCACCAATGTGTCTATTTATTCAGTAAGTGTCTATCCTCTTGTGGCAATAAAATTAAGAGATAAAGTTGTCTCATGATAGTGCTATTATTTGATACACATTTCCAATTTAGAATTTCATGACCTTTGACACGGTGCATTAAAGCAACAATTAGACTTATGTAACTATAGACCATTAATCAGCCAGGGTAAGATCAAAGCTATTTACTTAGTGTAATCTCACCTTGAAATAGGAGACATTTAATCGTATATCAAAGTTCAGCAACCACAGGGCCACAATCTGAACAAACTCAGTTATCATTTTGTAAAATGCATTTTTGCCTGATCAGATTGGATCTCTTCCATGTTAGGAAATACAAGACAATTCAGGAATGAAAAAAATACATACCTGGAACAGTGGCATATTCCAGCCACTAGGAATAACCAGGTAAACAAATTAATGAAGTCCAAACAGCCTAGAAGCACTACATACTTTCCTGAATATCATCTAGTTTGCTCTTCTCTAATATTCAATGTATATATATATACATATACTTATATATAAATACATATAAAATGTGATTATGAAAGTGATTGGACATTAAATTCTTGCTCTTTTCACAATATTTTACAATACAATAGTTGCTATATGCTACATCTGTAATATAGGAATTCTCCATGCCATACATGCCATAAAGGCCAACGTTCACAAAAGCCACTTTTATCGGTCTCTAAAAAAAGACATAAATCAAACCTGCACTATAATGAGCAGAATGTACAGAACCTGTACTACATAATGTGAAGGGACAAACTTCCCACCTAATTAGGACCATTTAGGAAACTGAGTTGACAAAATAAAATTGCACACCTCAGGATCTTCCTAAACTAAATTCCTCATTTTTCTTTTGTCACAAAAGGTGAGTACAAATTTCAGTGGCTGAAAACAAGTAGAACATCAGGCCTTCTTTACTTCTCATCGTTTACATCCCAGTGGGAAATCTTAGGTTTTACAACTAGGTTTATAATTCTGCTACCTTTAGCTATCACTACTTTGAATCTGAAAGAGCTTCCAGTCAGAATTATACAACAAAGTAACACTGAACTGAATCTGTTTCTCTTCACTATTGATATATGTGACACCAAAAACACAACCTGATCTTATTCAAGAAAACATAGTATTTAAGTCCAGAGAACCGACAGACAGCTTTACTATCACCAGGTAAACACCTATGTATTTGCATATCAAATAAACACAACTAGAAGTGCAGTAACTTTCTACCAGGTTAGACGCGCCTGTAAAAAAAACTTTGTGCTGACACTAATTAAAAAAGATCTTTCAAAAAGCTGGTGCTACTCTCACTTTTCTAGCAGTATCAGAAAGTTTCAGCTTCAGAGGACTTGTTCCGGTGGCTTTTTTTCTCCGGAAATTTGGCACTTTTAGTCGAGAGAAAGTTGCAAAGTTGCAAGTTGGCTCAGTCTGCCCTGCTGGCAAAACCAGGGACTTCAGTTCTATGCAAGGAAATACAGCTGACTTTTATTGTTTACTGAATTCTCCGCCTTATCTAGTAATTATGCTAATGCGTTCTCACCAGGAGACCATCCCGAATATTTTGATCTCCAGCGTGGCGTTTTGCTTTGCCTACAAGAATAGCGGCATATAAAAAAGACAGGAAGGAACACTCCCAGCACACGCCACAAACGGGCTGACTAACCGATGGAATTATTTAACGAGCATGTGATGCGCGTACGCACATTCTTCAACGGCGGGGAGGCTTCCCCGCTCTGGAGCGGCACCGCACGCGACCGCGCCAAGCAATGTCACCCCAGAGAGCTACACAGCTTTTACAGGCGGAACGGGGGGTTAAATACTGATCAAGGGATTACAGCTTCCCGCGGCACTGCCGCGCCGAGACCAAGAGGCGACAGCCACGCCGGCCTCCCGCGGCTGCTCTGCGCAAACACGGCGCCGGAATCAGCGGGACCCGCTCCCGCCGCACTCCCGGCCCGCGCTGCTGCCGCCGCCCAGCCCGTCCCACCTCCCGTCTCCTGCCCCGCCGCCCCTGAGGGGAGCCGGGGGTGGGCACAGCGCCGGGGAGGCGGGACCCAGCCCTTCCCGCCCCCGCGGGCGCGCACCGCGGCGGGCACGCTCTCGGCAGGACCCGGNGGAAGCGGGGCGGGAGGCGAGACCGCCTCGGGCGGCCGCGGGGGCGGCGGCGGCGCTGACGTGGATGGGGAGGGTGGCCCGGGGAGCGTGTGTTGCACGGCAGGATCTCGGTGGTTGGCGCAGCCGTGCCGCCTTCCCCGGTCTGGGCCTTGTCGCAGGATTGGCTGAGTCTCGTGCGTCAAACTGGTTGAGAAAAGCCGTCCTCGAAGCGCGAGATTGGAATTTAGGACAAAAAAAAAAAAAAAAAAAAAAAAAGGCAAAGCATTAGAAACGAGATTCCTTATGGTGAACCATTGGAAAAAAAGTGTCAGAAGTACGTAATAGCTCTCTTGAGTTCAGACGGTGAGAAGGTGCTTGCGGAAGAATAAAGCCTCTGGGTGAGGGACGCGGTTGGAATCAGGAGAGCGTATGTGAACGGTTTGGAATGGACATCAGCGTTCTGCAAACGGCNCGCGGCCCCGCTGCCCGCGGGCGCATCACTCACGTCGGTCTGATCCCATCCCGTCCGCTCCCGGGGTGGCGGCGCTGACGGGCGGGGGTGCGGGCGCCCCGCCTGCCCACTCCGCCAGTGGGCTGGGCCCCGCTCCCCCCC
>VWZG01008904.1:321141-373176 GCA_013396735.1 Grallaria varia
AAAAAAAAAAAAAAAAAAAAAAAGGCAAAGCATTAGAAACGAGATTCCTTATGGTGAACCATTGGAAAAAAAGTGTCAGAAGTACGTAATAGCTCTCTTGAGTTCAGACGGTGAGAAGGTGCTTGCGGAAGAATAAAGCCTCTGGGTGAGGGACGCGGTTGGAATCAGGAGAGCGTATGTGAACGGTTTGGAATGGACATCAGCGTTCTGCAAACGGCAGCACAAATAAATGTCCTTAAGCTGTGCAGATGCTGGTGAAACCCTTATAGCTTGTCTGATTGAGTATCTCACTTAAGCACTGTCGCATTGGTTTTTCCCCCCCCCCCCTTGGAGNCCCCCCTTAGGAATAATAACCCATCATTACTGTCATGGGAGAGCTGTATGTTCATTTCTTCCGTGTAAAAGTTGATTAAAACTGTAGATGGTTCCTTCATGCACTAGAAGGATTGAGAAGTTAATGCAAGGTTTTGGAGGAATGTGGGCAGATCTTTTGAGAGCAAAGTTGGGTAAAATAAGCCTTCGGTTGACAGCAATTTGTACAACCTAGAGGTGAGCTGTTGTTTGTGATCCTCTGGTTGTGAAATAGTTCCCAAGCACAGCGTCCCTCGCTTCATGTCAGTGAATTACACTGACTGCCAAAAGAATGCACATTCTGAAACCTTGCTCCGTTTTTCCTCAAGCATTACTAGTGACAGATGCTATTAGCTGTTTCTGGTACTTACCTGTATTCTGCTTTCTCAAATGCTTATATGCACTCATCCTGTAGGCAAGGGTATTTCTCTTTTCATACGGCAGGTGTCCTGGGTTGCCTTGGCATAACGCAAACAAAAAACAATCCTCAGCATTTCTTCTGCTTCTTTTCCATCCTCAGTATATATCTGTATTCTTGTATATCTCCATCCTTGGTAGTGCCCCAAACTCCATTAAATAATGGCCTTCAACAATCTGATCTCGTTTTAAGGCTGGCCTTCCATTGATTGAACAGGAGCTTGGACCAGAAATCCAGGTGTTGCTTCCTAACTAGGTTTCATGGTTGTGACATTATTTGCGAGGTTTATATTTGATTTATAATTAGATGACAGTTCTAGTGCTAGTTTTCACAGTAGCTGAGACACTTAAAATGGTCTCAGGGCTAGACATAAGGTAAACATTCTAGTCAAAGGCCACACGCTATGTTGTAGCCTGACAGGGTTCTGAAAAACTCTAATCCAAATTCCATCCCCAACTTCCAACATAGAGTAAATGACAAAATGTTTCCCCAAGAGAATACTAATTTATGATTACTGTTACCTCTGTTTGATAAGCCTTGTGTTACATCCACAAATTGTTTAGGGTACAGCAGAAAAACTAACTCTTCAATGTCTTCCTTTTTAATTTTCAATACCAGTCCCAACAACCTTAGTACAGCCTAGCTCAGAATATTCTGATGTAGAACAGACCCACAAGGACAGTGACTGGTGAAGACAGACTCCAAAAGCTTTCAATACACCAACTTGCACAGTAATCTGCAATCTCCCTTGCACAGTTTTACAGTTATCCTATATAATCTCATATAATGCTGCATAAGCACTGTCCTGCCCAGCAAACACAAACCTACATATTGGGAACTGTAGAATATATTGCTGGATATGGCAAACCACTGGGCTTCCAAAAAGCAAGACAGGATGAAGTGAAAAGTCATTTATGGTAAATTCTGAAGAGTGCTATCAGCCTTGAAATTATGCTTCCTGTGAGAATTAGGATTGGGGTTAAATGAGAGTCTTCTGTGGCTCACAGGACTAAGATGTGGATTGGTGTCCACCATATAAAGCCCCAGGGTATGTAGGGTTGTAATTCTTAGAGGGCAAATGTTGCTAGATGGCGTTTCTGAGAGAAAGACTGAAGAAAGATCCTACTTTTTCAAATCTTAAAATTTGTAAGATCTCAGACATCCCCCAGGGGTTGAATAAATGCTGAGCCTGGCAGAGGGAGTGGCTCTCCTGGTTCCAGCTAGGACGGGGTTAATTTTTGCAGTAGGCAGGAGGGGTCATGACTAGGAGACAGTGGTTATTCTGTACCACCTCACATCATTGCTGGGGGCTGGGGGAAAGGGACTGTCTTCTGGGGAGAAGGGGTCCCTTCCAGTCAAGCAAGGACAGGGTGGACATAGTGGTATGTTAACACTGGTCCTGAGCCTCAGGGAGCAGTTGAGATGGGATGGCTGTGATCGGGTTGAGCTCTGCACTCTCTCTTTTGTACACTTTTGTTATTAATATTGTTGCTTTTACTCTTCATTGTATTATCTCATTGCTTTTTACAGTAAATTGTTCTTATCTCAACCTGTGATCTTTGCCTTCTATGCCTCCAATTTTCCTCTTCAATCTGCTGCAGCAGTGAGGAGGGGGAAAGTGTGGTTTGCAGTTTCAGTGGGAGCATCAAATTGGGGAGTACCATTCCTAAACTACAACAGTGGCCTATGACAGCTGGGATGCTGAGTTATTCTTTATCATTGACAGAGAGAGAAGATTTGATGTCTAATATTTGACTTGTCAGCAGCAGTAATGAGCTACAAAGCCTTCTAAATAAACCTGGCACTAGATATCGACAGGTGTTCCTATTACTAGTACAAACTTGTGTCAAGTTTCCAAGAACATTTATTTAATGAGAATGTGTTAAAGAGTTCTGTAGCCACTACACCTATGTAAAACACAAGGTTTTTGTGCAGTCTGCGTTCTATAAGCAAGTAGTGGTCAGGCCCATTCTCCATGTCAGAGGAGAATACATCTCACCTCTTCAGCTGACTTATTTAGTTGGATTTTTTTGAGGTGTAGGTATATGAAAATGCTGCTGTTCCTATTGACAAAGAATAGATTCTGTGATAAAACCAGTAAGTCTGTGTTGTTTGGTACCTTCATCCTGGGACAATTAAAAATCACTATTCTACAGTTAAGAATTTTCCGTACAAAAAGCTCCTGCAAGCCAAGGTTTGACATACCAATCTAAAGAAGACTTTTTGCCTCCATGCTACTTATTATGAGGTCCTATGTCTTAAAGTTCATTCAATCTACTTTGCATAGTGCATAACATGATCTGCTGATATTAAGCAGTTTTTAAGGTTGCTAATCATACTTTCATTACGGCTAAAGGTGTTGCAATATGCATTCCAATGTCAGTGTCACGGATCTAATTTTTTTCCCATTTCCTGACAGTGGGGTTTTTTTTGATTTTTGGTTTGTTTGGTTGGGTTTTTTTCCCCACAATGTTTGGACTTCACTTGTTATTGCAAAGGCAATGAAAGTCAGGAGCGTCACCTAAGAAATCCAGCCTGGGAACCTGTACAGCCCTCAGAGTAATAGGATGAGCTTTGTCTGTATTTTGATGGCCTGTATAACAAAACAAAGAAAAGAAAGCATACTCCAAACACAACACATCCTGCCCAAAAGTATAGACAATTGTGCAATTCCTATTCTGCTAGAAGAAGGAAAGCAAGAATTTCAAAAAAGATAGAACAGCAATTATGGATGGATGGAGTTTTTCGATAGTTTGAAAAGCACGTGCTTACTGTGTTCACCTGTTTTTTCAGTTGCAGGGGACTTGTATATATTACACTTCCCATTATCTTACATTTGCCATCAGCGTGCTTGCAGCAAGTGTGGGTAGAGCCCTTCCCCAAATCTTCTTTTGCGAAGCCTAGCCATGATGATGATGATCTTACATTTGGTATGTGTGGGAAATAGAAAGGGACACGAACAATGATGGCACATTGTGGTGTACAGGTAGAAAGTTTGTAGCTATCAGATGTATTCTGAATTACAGAATAATGAAGAACGGATCAAGGTTCTTGTCAGAGCCTAACTTCCAGCAGAAGAGTAAAACCTGTCACATGCAGGAACAACCTCTAGGTGTCGCTTGAGTGTACAAAATAGAAACAAGGTTTCAATAGGGTCATCATGACTAGGCTTCGAGAACGAGGATTTGGGAAGGGCTCTACCCACACTTGCTGCAAGCGCGCTGATGGCTAAAAAGGCCGACGCGAGACAGGCAAGTCCAGTTGCAAAAAGCACAGCAGAAAGTCTCCATAGGTGGTATTTTTTTGGAATAGGGTAACTCAGCCCTAAAGGTGCAGTGGTATTTTGGCAGAAGTTAATTGTTTAACTGATCAGTGGGTTTTTTTCTCTTGATAGCAAAATGTAATTGAGTTTCTTATAGTGGGTATTCAGAGAAAACAGTCTGATTGTTTGACATAAGCTTGAGTAATCTGTGGGGCAACTGAAACGAGAATTTTAATTATATGATAGTGATAAGAAAAAAGAATGTTACAAAAGTTAAAGTCAATAATCAGTTTCTTTAAAAACTTAGAGACCAATTGCGCAAGATGTTCTGTATCCTGAGATTGTTGCATCCTGCATGACTAATTTCTAGTACTTTGGAGGTAAGTCATAAAGTCTGACTATGCTGGAAAGCTGGTGTGTCCCAAATATATGGATTATATATAAGGCAGCATCAATGTCTGTGTTTATTTCTGTGGCTGCTTTTCAGAGATCTGAAACTTTTTGAACTGCAACAATTCCCATATTAGTTCTATCCTTGGCTCATCTCCTAATCTTAAACCCTTAGTTTAGGGAGATACGTGAACAGTCCTTCCTCAGGAGGGAACTTTTGCTTGCTCATTGACTTTATTGAGCCATAGTTACCACCTCAAAGTGTTTTCTGGAGTATGGATTCTTTTTGTGTGTTCTGTTGCCTTCTTGTGGGTGATAGCTCTTTCAAAATTAAAATTCTGTAATGCAGAAAACTTATTTCACAATTACAACATTTTTTACTTGTAGGTCAAGAGCAAAACCATCTTATATTAAAATTCAGCAAAAGTATAAAGAAACCTACNNTTTTTTTTTTTTTGGTCCTATTTGAACATATTTCTGGTTCAGAACTTTGAAATGTGTTAAGGAAATCAAGCCTTAGTTGTCATCTTAATGCAGAGGCTTGGACCAAGGCTGGAACTATGAACTGGCACAATCCTAGGATGTGGTATTAACAGGAAATTTAAGACTCCTAAATTTTTAATAAGTAATTTTATTTTTCATTTTAAATGGGCAGAAATTAATAGGAGAGTCACATCAACGCTCCCTCATATCTCAGATTGTGTACCAATATGTTTGACATATTAGATCATCTATTTATAATAATTTGTTATATTTTTACGACATGAGGAAAAGAATAAGGTAAACAAATTTTTTTAACTGCCAGAAAACTAGGTTTCAGAAGCTGTAGCTTCAGATTATCTTTCCAGACAATGAGGTCATGAACCCTCTGAAGAAAAATTTTATTGTGTTTTCAGGAGGGTTACTACTTCTTGAGCTACATCTCCTGATGTGTAGCTAAATCTCTGCTGATGTTCTTCTGTCTTCAGAACAAGAATGCTGTCCTTTTGAAAGCAGGTTATCATTTGGAAAATTCTTATGTTCACAGAAAACTTCAGATATGTTGCCACAGGATGGCAGTGTAGCAGCACATCATTAAGCCTGATTTTTCTGAAGTGTTCTGGAAATTGGAGCTAGAATTTGGCCGTAACTAAGTGCAGTATTGTTGCTTTTTAACCTTTCAAAATACCGTTATTCCCCTTATATGTTTAGTGCATCTTTGCATGTTTTAATTAACTTGCTTTCCTTTTGTGTTATTAGTTATATAATAAGCTTTAATAAAGAGTAATGAACCTTCTGAATATTCCTATTGTATCCTATGATTAACAGTATTTTATTTGTAGACTACTTGCCAAAATATTTTTCAGAAAAGTAATTTATTCTTTAAAATGTACTAATTTTGTTTCAGAAAGTAATTGTTGATGTGCTCATCTGGTTTCTTTTCTCTCTTTTAAAGTGCTGGGTTTTTATCAGGTCAGTTGGGAAATTTTAGTTTATACCACTTTGGTAGGTTCTCATAACTCTTTTTTTCAAAGCCTTCAAACCTATCTTTTTAAAAGTTATTGTTTATCTCACTGGCATATTTTATTCTTCAGTATTTTATTAATGTTCCTTTCTTTCCATGCTCCCACTCCTTCCTTGAGTAAGATCATTATTGTCTGCAAAAGAGTTGTGATTGTTTAGCCTGGGAAATACTTCAGTAGTTCCATTGCAAATATGCTGTTGTACATCCTTGCTGTTATTTCTAATTGACCTGTTGTGGAGTCCTGCTAGCCCTTCACTGAAGGTATCTGAGAGGTAAATGAAACAATGAGAGTTTGCCATCATGACAAATTTTCAGGACATATTTATTAAAAACATTACACTTTTGTGCAATTTATATTTTTATGTCAAAGCCACCAATTTTTTTCATCCTTCTGTGATCAGTAAAGGGCTAACACAACTTGGGACTTGTACTGAAGTCCAAGAGCCTGCCTTTCTAGGGGGCTCTAAGTGATCCAGTTGAATGTGTTCCACTTGGCCAATGCATATGAAGAAGCTGGTTTCTATAGAGAGCACTTTGTGCTTGAGCATATCTAAATTTCAGTCAAAGGTGAGACAATTTGTAGTGACTTTTAAAATTTATTCAAACTCCAAGAAAGACAAGTTTTTTAGAAATGATATTGAGGTGCTGGAGCGTGTCCAAAGAAGGACAGTGAGGCTGGCGAAGGGACTGGAGGTCAAGTCCTATGAGGAGCAGCTGAGGGAGCTGGAGGTGTTCAGTCTGGAGAAGAGGAGGAGGAGACCTTATAGCTCTCTACAACTACCTGAAAGGAGGTTGTAGCCGGGTGGGAGTTGGTCTCTTCTGCCAGGCAACCAGTGACAAGAGGACACAGTCATAAGCCACACCAAGGGAGGTTTAGGTTGGACATTAGGAAGAAGTTCTTTACAGAGAGAGTAATTGGGCATTGGAATGGGCTCCCCATCCAGAGTCACCATCCCTGGAGGTATTTAAGAAGAGACTAAATGTGGTGCTTAATGCCATGGTTTAGTAGACGGTGGTGTTGGATGAAAAGTCGGACTAGATGATCTCAGAGGGCTTTTCCTACCTAGTTGATTCTGTGATTATTGGTTCTGTGACTGGATGACATTTTCTCAAGAAACAATCTGGAACTAAATAATGTAAGAAATCTCATCTTAGTTTTGTGCTGAAATTTGGCATTTGACCTAATGTGCAGTTTATTTCTGCACTGGGTTTTTTGATGATTCTGCCTCTGTTAGGGTGATGTGCAGGTACTGTGCTATAGTCAGTTTTGGTACCTGCCTAGCAAAAATAAAAACTTCAGCTTTAATTTGTCTTACTTAAATGCACCATTCTTTCAAAGTTACATATGAGGTTTATAAAGATGTTTTAGAAGTCAGTGTAAGCTGACATTAAGATTAATTTCTGAGTAAAACAAACTCAAAATGAAACTTAGTGAAGAAAATTACTAATTCAACATCTAAATGATTTGATGATTGAGAGCAAAATGAACACTATTTTTCATATAACGTTCCTCCTTGCTTCTCCTGTGTTCTTATGCACAGCAAGAACACAAATTACTTGTAAAGATGCTCCTAGTTTAAAAAAACTCCTGCAATTCAGATATTCAATATAGACAAGATCAGTCTCTGTTCTGCCTTTTCTGTTGAGCAAGAAGGAATTGACTGAAGATATTTTTCTACCATTCAGTTTTCAGTGTTGACTAGCTCTACAATGTTTTACTGCCATCTCTAGCGATCTTTAAAAATCCTGTCTTGATAGGGCTTTTCTTGTATGTCTTTTCCCATGTCTTTCTCACAATGCATAATGACTATCTATTTTAGCCACTGTTTCTATGTCCATTTTATCAATTCTACATTCTCCCTCTCCTAATTACATGCCTGTCTCAATTCTGTTACCTCCTGAGTACAGACGTCACTTCATCTAGAAAGAAATTTTTGGCAAAAAGTTTTCCTTGGTTCTCATTTCATTCTACATTTATTAACTAAGTTCTTTTGTTTTTGAAACCAGAAAACTGGGAATTGCCCTTGATCCTTCTTCTTTTCCTTCTACATTCTGTTTTTCTGTAAGATTTTCTCTGTCTACTTTTGATACACAGTCAGAATTTGTACTTAGCATTGTGTTATCTCCTTTTTCTGTGTTTGTAGTATTTTTTTTCCTTTCCTGATACAGCTGCTTCTTATGGTCTTTCTGAATCTTCTTGTTGCTAAGCTAGGTAATCTAAAGCCAACTACTCTTTCTTGTTGCTTCAAGAGAATAGAGGTAAGCTTTTTGCTTCAGGATGCAGAACTTAATACACATGCATTTTGCTACTGGTTTCCTGTGACTTCCAAAAGGCCTTTTAAAGCAAGGACACAGCAACCTGATCACATCAGGGACAAAGAACTCAGATGCAGGTAAATAAATCAGTCAAATGGAAAACCTATTGCATAATACCCATTTATTGGAAAATAACAGGATCAGAGTTACTTGATTTACTCCTGAAATTCTTACTAGATACTTTTACTTATCTCATCTCTTGGGTATTTTGATGGGCAAGGTTTCTTGCTAGATGTTTTATGATTTTGCAAACTGTTTCAGGCCTGTGGTTATTTTTTTCTTTTGGTTCTGCCTATAAGATACAGTAATTTTCTATCATTGTCCATTTCAGCATTTCAGCTTTTGGTTCAATTATTCTACTTTTTCATGTCTCTGGTCTCTTGATCATTTCTCTTACTTAGGTCTGCAGAACCTCACATGATTAAAAGATTATTTTTCTATTACCCCAACTCTCTGAAGCTTTCATATACTGCTTATTGAGTCATCTTCTCTAGTCTAAATGGTTTTGGTTTTCCATTTTTCCACTGCAGTTCACTTCTCTGCATTACTGGATAAAGCTGGAGTACACTTGAATCCTTACTCTTACATACATATATAGTTCAGTTTCTAGTAAATGGTTATGAAATTACTTTCATTTCTCACTATGCTTTTTAGTGTACTTTGCATGGTGTACTTTGCAATACTGTGGTGTGATGTCTAATAGCTCTCATCTTTTGTTTGCACTGCCCAAACTTACTTATTTTTTTTAATAAGCCGGTAGAGCTTGCCTTTTTCACCCTAGCTCATCGAATTAATTCTACTTATCACTTTCAGTAGTTGCAGTGACTGGTACTAATTAAATGAGCTGTGGAAAGAAAAGCCTGTTTAATATGCAGCCCCAGATCTTAGAAGACAGGACTCTGAAGTGACCTGCAGCCTCTTTGACCTTTTTAATACAAGGGAAACTGTATGCATATCATTATAGACTATTCATAAAAATCTTCCAAAACTGGAGTTTCCACAGCCTCTTCACACACTGTCTCCTGCTGTGGTGTTATCTGTGGTCTGAGAAAGTTCAAAGAACAAAAAATGGTGGAAAATATCTCAAAAGATAATCTGGTCCAACTTCTTATGTGAAAGAGTGTCTACTTAGATGGGCATGTCTAGTGCACTGTCCAGTAACATCTTGAAAATCCCCAGCGATGGGGCTTCTACTATGTTTCTGGGGAGGCTGTTCCAGTGATTGACTGTTTTTACAATTTCTGTCTTATATTGAGATTAAACCTCTCCCACTGCAACCTGCACCCTTTGCCTTTTGTCTTCTCCATGTGATTTCTTGTGAATAGAGACTCTCGGACCTCTGTGTAACCACCCTTTAAGTACTGGAATACTGTGGTGAGTTCCCTCTGAGCCCTTTCTTCTCCAGGGAGAAGACCTAATGCCTTCAGTCTTTGATTATCTTTGTGACCCTTCTTTGGACTCTCTCAAGGCTGTCCATATCTTTCTTGAATTGTGGAGGCCAGAACTGTACTGCAGGTGCAGTTTGGCAAGTACTGGGTAGAGTGGGACATTCTCATGTCTATCCCTGCAAGTAAGGCCTCTTTTGCTGTCATCCATATTACCCCTATTCCCTGCAAAGAGAGTAGATTATTACCTTCCTCTTTGCATCAGTCAAGAGGAGCATTCATCAGAATTTGGACAGTAAAACAATTTTCCCCCCTCAGTCTTCTCTCCAGCCTGAACAATCTCCCTGCTGTTCAACTTTCCTCATAGGCAGTGTGTTAGAGACTTTCAACCATGCCTGTTCATCCTTGTTTGACTCTGGAGTTGGTCCAAATCTCTTTTAAAATGTGCCTGAATTAAACACAGTATTGCAAGTAAGGGCTTGGAGTTGAAAAAGACAAAATAACGGCTTTGCCAATCTTCTGCATGGTAGTCGTGTACTTTTTACCAATGGCATTGATACTGTTGACTCACATACAGCTTGTCAACTCTATAGTTTCAGATCCTTTTCAGTGCAGTTGCCAGCTAAACATTCCCCAACTTGTATGCGTGCTTATTGCTGTGCATTGATGTCTTGCACATGTCCTTACTGAGTTGCAGTCCCCTTTTTCAGATTTATTTCCTGTTTGTCAAGATCTATTTGAATTATAACCCTTCTGCCCAAAACACTCGCAGTTCCTCACAGATTGGTGTAACTGCCAGTTTAAAAAGGTTCCTCTTTACAATCCAGTTCAAGAACTAATGCATAAAATGGTATCAGCCCCTGGGCAGAGTCCTGCAAATGTCACATTGATACAGATTTCCTTATTGATAATAGTGAATTAGGGATAGCTGCTTCTAAATAGGTTTTACACCAGTTTTATACCTTCAATGTGCATATTTCCTCTAGAGTAGGTATCATTTGGATAAGCAAACTAGAGATATGTGAAAAAGTGTCAAAAACCCTACAAAAGATTGGTGTATGATAGTTGACTCTTCCTTACGCATGAAGTGCTACCCTCTCAAAGCATGTTAGTCTTTCACAGAAAGAAACTGTGATCTGACTCAATTTATTTTCAACACAACTATGATGAATGTTACTTCAGTCATGCTGTGGGTTGATTATTCATTCCATGATACATTTTTTTTTTCTAATACACGCTGCTGCTAATCTGATAGTTAGGTAATTTCCAAGCCACACCTTTAATCTTTCCCCTATGCTTTTATATTTGTCCTTGCCCAGCTGTGGAAGTTTTTAGAGAGAGTTCTAAGAAGGATCACACAAACAGAACTGCAGAAGAGTTACAAGGTAGGACTAATTCTGTTTATTAGAAGAAAGTTGTGGTGAAGTATGTGTGCTGAGGTGCTTTCAAGGCTGAAATGTTTACTAGTTACTAGTTACTAGTTACTAATACTTACCTTTGGAACTGGGAATGAGTTTTGTCTCTGGCTTGGATTGGCAAGAACCTTTGTTTCCTTCAGCAGTTACCGATATGGTTTGCCTGCTGATGTCACTCATCCTGGCTTAGCTAGCATCTGTCACTACTGACAGAGTCAAACCGTTGTCTTTGCTTGGGACATACAGCTTAATCATCTGAGAATGGAAACATTTTATGTACAGATTTATGTACAGGTGCCTGGATAAAATCTAAATGCCCCTTACCTCCATAGGTAAAATCAGATTAGGTGATTCAGTGGCCCTTTCAGCTCTTAAATGTTGTGAAGTTTAACAATAATCTATCTAAGAAAATTTCTTCAGATTTTCTGTTTTGTTTCATTTTCTAGCACTGGCAAGTATTCTCCTTTTGATAATTTTACTCCACGTTTATATTAGTGTGTTTTGTGGGAGACATCCATATTTCACAGAATAAAAACAAACACTTCATTGCAGCCTCTGATATGAAGCCACATACTGGCTGGCAAATTATAGTTGTGGGTTGCTGATCTGGAAATTCTTTTCATACACTTCAGCAGCACAAGATCCATGTTAGAGACAAATAATAATTTGGGTCAAATTCTGCTGGTTCAAGTAAACTGAGACACTTTCTTACTTGTTTTACAAAATTAGTCTTTTACATGTTAACTTCTTAAAAAGCATCAATTTGTACATATAGCTGAATCACAATTATAGAATTAAGTTAATTGCAATATTAAACTCTAACACAAGAAAAGTCTGAATGCTGAGATATTTTCAAGGTAGCTGAACATTCTCATATTTACTATTTGATAGACACATTGCTATTTGCTGGAAAAAGAACTCCAAAGGCATACTTTGCCTTCTTGTAACCACTGCGCTGCAGCTACACAAAGCCCTGTTTGTGGGGTAGGAGAGTTGGCCTCATCTCTTTTAGAGGTACCTTAAAAAAGAAAATTTGTCAGATCACTTACATAAAAATGGAAAAATGTATCGAATTTATCTTTTTAGTGAGTTAGCTGTCAACCCTAAATGGCTGAAGATAAGATACTTAAATTTCAGTCCTCCTCTCTAGAACAGGGAAAAAAAATATTACCATGTTTCTAAGAGTTCAAGGAGGACTAAATTGTCCCCTAGTATGCACCATTGTTCCAGTGACACAGACATGCTGTGGAACTTAGTATCATTTAAGTGGTTTGCAGATGACAGCATTTGCTTGCTTCGGACAAGTTTCTCTCTCTGATAAAAAGTCAGAATTTTTCAATAAATGGACTGCTTATTTTTTTAGTAACAAAAACGTAAAAATATATTAGAAATAAGGGGGGAAGGGGTTGTTCACTGAAAAATACCATGTTTCCTTAGACTTTGCTTTAGTTGTATCTTTACATATTTATCTCTTCCCAGTTAAAAGGCTTTAAAGAATTTCTGGTTTCCTTATGTTTTCACCCTTGTTTTACTCAGCTAAGACATGAGACAACTTGGATGACAGGGACATTGATATCTTGTGCCCTTGTGTCAGACTGGTTTAATTGGTAATATTCTCACATTTAGTCAGACATTTCATAGGCTTTGTTCTCAATCATGCAAATCTCGTTCTGGTCCAAGACCAGTGAGGGATAGCAGTTTAACCTGCTGTTATCTGCACTGCTGACTGTCACACTATTTTAATGAATCGGTGGGTTTCAGCTGAAACTGTGGTGCCTGTTCCAACGTCTCCCCAAGCTGCTTGAAAGAGCATCCTTAGCCCCAGGCCAGGCTTCTGCTGGCCATCTTTGTGGTGATGGTGCTCAGGAGACAGGCCATGCTCTCTCCTTAGTACTTCAGGAGCCTGGATTGGTCTCAAAGCCAGACAGGGAGAAGTAAAAGAGTCCAGCTGCCCTGAGGGAGTTCTTTTTTTCTTATCTCGTGACTGGTATAATCATTTTCTTCATCTTTCTTTTTCTTCATTGTGTAGAAGACAGAAATGCTCTACATTATAGCTTAGAGAAAGTAGCGGTGAGACAAAGAGGAGCAGAATGAACTGGTGGGCAAATTTTGTTTGGGGCCCATGCATTTGACATGTACAGAATCACAAACTCTTGTAGCAGAAGGTAAAATGTCATATTTAGACTAAGACTTGGTGTGATTCAGATGCACCTAATACAAGCATACTCTTACCTCCATCATTTTCTCATTCATGATTACATGTAGTTACAAAGAGCCAATAGAAAAGTGCACTCTTAACTAGTCCTCAAATATATATAATATAGAAAAATTACGTGGTGAAATGAGCTTGTGTGCACAAGTTCCAAAAAATAACCTGTCATGCTCATTTACACAGAAAAGCTAGTATAAGCATGTGCTTCTTTGTTGATAAATTAAGTATTAAATCTCTTTAGAACGATCCAGCAACAGGCTGCCTTTTAGACAACAAACTGAATTTCACTAACAGAGAAGTTGAAATTTATCTCTATTAAAAAAAACTACCAAGATTAAAGATTACAGGAAATATTCAGGGATGTATTTACACTCAAGTGGGTTTTCTTACTCCTGCTCCAATTAATAGTTCTTACTCAGGAAGGCTGTGCCTGGGAGTGCAGCTTTTTCAAGAACTGCGTCACAATTCCTATCATGGAAGAAATTTTCCACTACTTTCAAGTATTGGTTCTGCCAACTAACCTGAGACATTCCAGAGCATCCAAAGGACTCTGTATATTTCTGTGATTTCTCTGTGTTTTTCACCAAATGTAGTAATCTAATCTTTGTAATGTATTGAAATAAAAGCAAGTAATCTGTTATAATCTGAATTGATTGATAAATCATAAAATCATAAAAGTAATGATCCTATTCAAAAGAAGTAGGCAACAGTTTAAGAAAACAGCACTGTTTCTCTTGTGTACTTAGAGTTCTGTACTAGCGATAATGAGAAAATACAATGCTTTTTTGTTTATAAAGGCAGTTTATTTCCAACGTCTATGTATGGCAATCAAACAAAAAGGATTACCACCTTTAAAAAAATTTAAAACATTGTCTCATATGCATTCAGCTTTTGTTTAAATGCCAACTCTTCTCCTCAAGTGCTACATTATTATTATTTTCTGAACAAAGGTGTGTTGATCAGTTTAGTGTTTTCACAAATAAATTTGTGTCCTGTTTTTTCATGATTATCATAACAATTTCCACTTACTACTTTCAAAATACACTAAGTAGAAAAGTTGAATAAATGTTTAAGCAAAACTTTTTTCTTCTAAAGTGCACTATGGTAGACTTCTACACTATACTGTAGAGAGCAGCTTGCAGAGATTCTAGATGGTGATGAAAGCTGTCTGATTTTCCTGTGCTTTTCTCTGTTTTTTAGGTTGGGGTTGCGTTGGTTTCTCTCCCCCGCCTTTCTTGTTGTGGGGCAACCCAAGGAAAACTAGCACCTTGGGGAAAGCATTGCAGATTTAATACACAGATCATATCTTTTCAGCTTAAAAATAGTAATAATGACTTTGTTTCTGCCCTCTTTGAGCATGAGGTGGGACTAGGCCTTCATTTATACTGGAGACTAAGAAGTGCTGGTGAATCAATCTGATATTATCTTGCTGCTACCCTTACTTGGTAAATTTTTCACATGAGTTTTGCCACATTGCACCTTTTTTTTAACAGGTTACTGGTGCATGTTCATCCATTGTTTTTTTACAAAATCTTCATAAATAGGTTTGTGAAGACTTCTCCTTAGCTGTCTCCTAAGATGAACTAGTGATGTATTTGCTCCCATGGTCTTCACATTTGGACAACTTTGCACTCCTGCTGGGTCAAAGACAAAAGACCAATTCACATGTATTTTATTAAAAGGAAATTGGAAAACTGCTACAGAGACTTAAACCTCACACAGTGCAGCAAAGCAAGCAAAAGAGCTCTGCTGCCTTAAATCCTAAGCATAACACTCAGCCTATCTACAGCCTAGTGACCACCAGATACTCAATAATCTGCCATGAATCTTTCATTGCTGCTGCTTGCATCAGCACCAGATTCCTTGTAATCTCCAGGATAAACATAGGTCTTCAGTCCCTACTGTCATTAATTCAAGACCTGATACAATCAGACCCAAACCCTGGCCTTAACTGCAGGCCAACAACCCATATCCCATGCCAGATGAACTGTGAGCCAAAGCCCACTTACCAGCTCCAGTCTCCTGCCCAGCCTGCCCTGTCTTGCAGGCTCTAGCAGCAAGCTTAGCTCCTCAGTGCCATGCTTCACTGTGAATAACATCTCTGGCTATGTCCTAAATCTGACTTCTAGAAGAAATTTCATGTAGTGTTTGGGATTTCTCAAGGAACTGATTTTGGTGAACAAGATTAGACTAACTATTCATATTTCCATAATGCAATAAAACTCTCATTTCAAATACTGCCAGGAAAGCAGAATTATTTTCTACCCCTTTAGGTTAGCTGGAGCATATTTGTGTTAACAGAAGTCTAGTGTTGCCCATTTGAAGTAAACAGAAACAGCAGAGGATACGTATCACTAATACTTACCATATGTTTTATTATCATAAGGTACCAAGTTGTTTATCTGAAAAGTTTCATTCTCAAATTTGACAAGCAGGTGCTAAATTTTAGCTATGTACACCTAGAACTAGATTTTATAGCTTGAAGCTGTATGGCTTAGTCTGAGTTGCTAATGGGAAAAATAACTGGTGCAGAAGAAAAATAGGCCGTCTTTTATGCCCACTGGTGCTTACAAGTGGAGTTTCAAAACCACAAGATTAATCATGTCTTTCTATCCATAGTAATTATACAATTGTAACCTAGGAACTGGCAAAGAAACAGGTACAATAATACTTCAGTTGTTATTTTTAATTATTAATACTTATTGTCAGTGATTTTGGGGAGGAAATCAAAAACATCAAGTATTTTGCTTTATATTTTTTCTCCTGCAGACAAGCTATTCTGCTCCATCCTCAGGATCTCAGATAGAATAAGTAACTTTAAAACCATTTACTGAGGTTCTTTTTCTTAAAAAAAAAAAATTAAAAAATTAAGTAGTTCTATGTGAAGTAACAGTTTCACTAGGTGAATGAAAAAGCTGCTCGTTATTGTTTTGTAATGTGCTTTAATAACCAGACAGGGTAGCAATATGAAGTAACCTCTTGTAATAATAATGCTAATTCTCTGACTTACTCAGAAACTTCACAGCTCACAAACTAAGAAAACTTGGTGAATTTCACTGAAATCCTGCACTGCTGCATTACTTGATTAAAGTCACCCTTAACATACTGAACTTTATCAGACCAAATACATCATTACACACATAACTTACTTCCTGACAGAATCATCCTAAAAGCCTCATACCATAACACATTACAAGACTTCTATTTTCCAGTTTTACAGTGAATCCCTCCAAGTATGTAAAAAATACAAGGGGACTGTGAAATTAAAAACACCTGCCATCTGACAGCTTCAGGGAGGGAAGAGGAAAAGATATCAGCCAGAGCCAGCTGGGATCACCTGGCACAGGCTGAGCTTGGATGGGGTTCCTGAGCCAATGGGCAGAGGACGTGTGTCAGGTCCCCAGGTGAGACCAATCAAGGCCATTAAGCCCTATTAGAACATTTAGAGTCCTGGGAAAGGCATCATCTAGTTCTCCTGAGCCTAAAGCTGTGTGTTAGTGCCTGAAATAGCTGGATCAAGGTGTGCTGCAGAAGACAGAAAATGATGGGCCAACAGCCAAGGGAGTTGCTAAGTACAAATGTTTCCAGCAGTTCAGTTGTATGCAGCATTGCCCCAAGACTCCTTAAACAAAACAAGCATCTCATCTTCCCTAGAAAAGTATCTTTTATACACTTGGAGTTTGAGAAACCTCTTGCAAGCTGTGGGACAAAGGTTTTCATTTTATATGATGGCAATTTTGGAGATATAAGATGTTATGGGCCTTCACATGCCTCCATCCCTCCTCATTTCCTTCTCTCCTTCCTTCCTCTGTGCAATGAACCCGCAACCAGGAGAGATTCCAAGCATTGCATCCCAATGCACTTCTGAGCTCAGTAAGTGCAAACAGTGTCCAGGCCTCTTGGGCTCACTCTCTGTGACTGGAGAAATATTTATTTGTTGTTAAAAGCAACAGCTGAAGTTTACTTTAGCCCTTTGTGTTCTAAAATATGTGTTCTTGTCCCTACTTACATCAAATAGTTGCATTTTCTTTTGAAATGGCCTTTGTGCAAGTTGGCAAACCTAAACCAGTTCCATGAAAAATTTCAAGATTTGAAAGGATTTTTCATCCCAAGGTGTCAAGATGGTATTCGGGTGTGAAGAACTAAAACCCCATAAAATTCCTCAAATATTTTTCTTTGGACACAATATGTCAGAATGGTAAATTCAAAACTGTTGAATGTTTAAATTCAAGTTTTTTATTCTTTAGTGGCAAGAAATAGATAGCAGATACTCACTGCTTCCATTGTCTGGGACAACTCCCCCTGCTTTAAGAAAGCAGTTTTTATGTGAATTGAGGCTTCAATTACTTCTGAAACCTGAGAGGATGTTGTTGCAATGGTTTTATCTGTCATGGGCAATTCATTACTCCAGATGTGCTTCCTGATGGTATGCAAAGAATAGGAGCCTCATCACTAAGGTCTTTAGTCCCATGTAAACTGGATAAGGCAATGCCTACGAGTGAAATCAAAGGTGTGGTAATGGTAAATCATTGCTTCTCCTCTTTCTGGAACTTTTCTTATTATTTATGAATTCTGCTATATAGAATGAACCACATTGTCTCTGATGTATATACAAGTTCTTTCAATAGCAGTGTGAACTGCACATGCCCCTGTCAAATTCTGTTCCTCTTTCACAGTCTTTTCACAACTTTCACATGATGTAGTTTAGTTAATCTTAGGCCTTACTTGCTTCATTATTATTATTATTTCAATTTATTATTCTACTTTATTTTAAAGAAGATTCTCCTTGTATTTAAAATCTTTTTTCGTCCTTGTTATCTGTGAGAGTCTATTTGGCATTCTGGATTAGAAATACTTATTTTACAATATTTTTTTCCATCTCATAGTAGTTTATTACAATTTAGGAGTTTTGGTATTTATTTTATTTTATTAGCAGATCTTTGAAATGTTGAGTTTTATTTTGGTTTGACCCTTTTGCCCAGAGAATTATGTGAGTACTGTAAAAAGATACAAAAAAAATATTTGGTCACATTTTTATCCTATCAGTTTTGATGATATCTCTCTTAATCTAAACAAGGTGTCAGTCTTTTAACCCAAAGCCTACCCATCAGTGTGCAAGCAATGTTTTCATTGCAGTGGGTGCAGTGTGTGCTTATTGAAGGACATGGCATTACCTCGTATGTAAAACTTATCTGCTTTTATAATGTAGTTTATTGTTTGGGTGGCTGAGATATTTTTTAAGTCCAGAGAAAGGAAAAGGGATATTTTAAGGAACTTCCTGACAACTTTTAAATTAACATCATAATTAAGTGACATCATAATTGTTAAAGATTAGCAATATCTTGGCCCTTATAGTGTCCACCTAAGGGGTCTTAGGAATTTAAGAATGAAACACCTGAGATGCTAAAAATACCCTGTAGTCTCTTTAAAACCAACTGTTGTTGGAAAATAGAAAACAAGAATCTGTCATAAACACAGGTCCCAGGTCCCAAGTCCCAGCTCTCAGAAGCAGCAGTTTGCTCAGAAAGGCACATGAAAGGGGGCCAGAAATCTATGGAAGGCCATGTGGTGCTCAGCAGCAGCAGCGCTGCGCCACAGGGCACGGTTCCCAGCACCAAATAGAGCAGCTACCCTTGGCACAGCAGAGACCTCTGTTCAAGTCACAGCTCCAGTGGGAGGATAAACCTCTCCAGATCTCAGACTGCAGAGCATAGCTGGTGTGTCTCCCAAACCTGGAGCAGGAGAAAACAGTGCCTTTGCCTGCACAAGGTGTACGCTAAATGGGGAAATATTTTGCCAAGATGACAAGCTGTGCAAGAAAGGGGACAAGCTGCACAGCATCAGTGAACATTAAAAAGATTTTGACAGCATCTTCATAGAGATCTTGCAGATGCAAAACCTGAACTTGTAACTGCGTGGAGGGTGAGCAGCCAGAGACCACAGTCTGTTGTGGGGGTTAAATGGAGAAATGGAGAATCCCAGCCTGGGAAAGGCAGGTGTCTTGTGACTCCTCATGCAGGGAGGATGGCAAATCTGCAGCTGCAAAACTGTCTCAGTGTGCTGGTAGCCAGAAAGGTAGAGAAAGCCATCCCCGGGGAAACAACACAGCCTCCTGGCGAGCCATGCATTAGCACCAAGGGGAAGCCATGACTGACAGTAGCATGGGACTTACAGAAGGCCCAATGTGCTGACATAACTTTCTGTCTAGGAAGTCTAGTGCTTGCTGGGAACTCAGATCCAGCATGATGCAAAGAAACTGCCGAGGCTTGTTTGACCCATGTGCCATTTCTCTTGCTGTTTAATTACAATGGCAGCACTAATACATCTGGAGAACGAACCTTGACCATATCAAGAGCAACAGGACAGCTGTGGGCACAAGGGTCAAAGGTATGAAGACCTAGGTGGTGTTATGTTGAGTGCTGCCAGTGAAATGGAAAGGTTTGGAGAGGAGCAGATGGATTCCACATGTCACTATTTGGTTGTACATCTGATTATTGATAGGAATTTGGCTTTTATGAGCATAAGACCCATGTTGGACAGTAGGAAGGCTAAAAAGAAATGGTGAAAGGGCTCTGCAAAAAAGTAATGTCAGACAGCGGACTGGACATAAGCCAGCAGCATGCCCTGGCAGTAAAGAAAACCAACAGCTCCCTGAGCTATGCTAACAGGTTGAAGAGAAGTAGTTAGCCCCCTTTGCTCAGCACTCTTGAGATCTCTACTCATGAGATGAAATCTGGAAGGCTGTGTCCAGTTTCAAGCCCCTCCATTTTGTAACTTGAGCAAGTTCAGCAGAGAGCAACCTGGATGGCCAAGAGGACGGGACACTTGTCTTGCAAAAAGCAGCTGAAGGAACAGAACTGGGTTTGTTCAGCCTGCAAGAGAGAACTTTGGGGAGACTTAACAGCAGCCTTGCCTTTGCGATGATCAAGTTATAAACAAAGTGAAGACAGACTCGTTCATAGTGCAGGATAGAAAATAAAAACAGAAGCAAGAATGGTTCAGAATGGATGTATGGAAAAAACTTTTTATTATGAAGACAATCAAACCCTGGAACAATTTGCCCGGTGGGTCTATGTGTTCTCCATAGCCTGAAAAGGTAAAGCCCTAAGAAACCTTGTCTGATTTTACAGCTGATCCTGCTTTGAGTAGGAGATTGGAGTAGAAATCTCCTGAGGTCCATTCCAGACTGAATTATCATAATATGAATATCCTATGATCCAATGATATAAAAATACTGAGCCAGGAAATTCACTGATGAACACCAGAGTATTTACAAAGTTGTGGCTTAGTTTTCCCTTAACAACTTGTTGCAGAGTTCACAGAAAAAGAAGGTATTAACTGTTGAGATTTAGCCTGGAGGCTTGGCTTTAACAGCAGCAAAGGGGAATTTCTTCTGAGTTGATGGATTGTGCACAGCAATAGTTGAAAAGTGCATGCATATTCCAACTTACGAAGTCTGCTAGACTTCCAGCAGAAATGTGAAAGGGATGGGTAAAAAGGCTGGCATCTTAAGTAGCCTGTTGTAGCATCAGTGTATCTCTGTTAGGCCCTTCCCTCTGTGTGGAGGAAACTAGTTTAAATGAACATGAAATTGAGAAATACAGATGGCTTGGAAAATAGTGATGGGAGAGAGCAACATAGTCTGCATCATTCATGAGTTTCAAAAAGGTACCAGAGAGACAACTACGGTAATCCACATGAATGTACTCATTAAATTAAGAACTTGTGTGAAAGAATGTATGGATTTAGACAGAAATAATGGTCTAATAACATTATCATGCCGAGTGATGCATTCAAATAAACATACACAAGCAATGACACTTGAGCAGTTTGTAGAAATTTGGTCAGTTGCTTTGAAAGCACTTTGCTAAGAATTACAGGTATTGTGCTTTATTTAAATTGGTAGGGAAATTGTGGCACACTGAAGTAATTTGTTGAAGGTCACTTGGCAGACTGAGGAAAAGAATTCTGCTTTACTGAACCTCAAACCTGTGTTCTGTTAAACTGTAAGGAGAAAGCAGATTGAATCTTTGAGCTGAAGCAGTCACCAAGCCAGTAGTTGGATATTGTAATATATTAAACTGTGTTTTCATTCAGCGATACTGGCACCAGTTAAACATGTAAGTTGAGCAATAATTGCATTACAGCTTTTGACTCTGTCTTAAAATGAGTTATCCATTCATATGACGAGTGACACACTGGCCTGTTTACATATTTCTCACAAAACTGTATTCTTTCTGGTTTGCAACAGCTTAAAAACCTGAAATTTTGGACAAATATCCCAAAGGATGCCAAGTCTTTGACAGGCTGTTTAACCAAACTGCATTTTCCTTCATATTCTGCCCCTCTCATCTACATTCACACTGTTCCTATGTACATAAGGCTAAATATTTGCCATGGGAGAATTTTTTGCTTGATAAGTCATTCCTCACTTTCCACTCTTTGGAATGAAGGTGGAAATACTCCATATTTTTTAATCTCCTTGACCTTTCAAATCTGACCACTTAAATCTGTGACATTTATTGTTTTGGGTGAATATTTTGTTAGTTCTCCTTGAAGTTATCTGATAGCCTCAGGAGTCTCTTCTGAGCAATACCTAATATTCCTTTTTATGAACAGTGCATGTACCTGTAGCCGCTAAAGTGGGCTTTTGCATAGCATCAGAGCAGCTTTCACTGGTGCGAAGCAGTGACTTTCTAGAAACATGAATGATTTTCTCCTACATTGCTCTAACTATCTCTGTGACAGTATAGTAAAGCTTCACAGTATCTCATCTATCACATTACCTAACAGTACTAACTCTGCTTCACCCATAGTATCATTCTTACTATGTCAGTTACATAAACTTAGAAAGAAGTGTAAAAACATAAGTAAAAAGAATCAAACATGTACACTTTTCTGTTCATGATTGTTTATTTCAAAAGTGGTTACTTGTCTATCAAAAAAAAAAAAAAAAAAAAGCATATACACCATTTTCCTGCAAAAATATCTCCGAATACTAAACCGGCTGAAGAAATAAAGTATATTACAGCCAAATTTTCGTATTTTTATGATCTCAACTCGAGAGGATTGTTGGACTAAAGGACTGACTTAACTTCTTTTCCTTTGCTACATCAAAGTGAGTAACAGCCAGAAGTGGCAATTAGTTAAACCACTGAACTGAACAGAAGTAGTTTAAGCTGTCAGCAGAGCATCACAGTCATCTTTCTGTGTTTTTTATCCAATTAGTACATACTTAAACAAATTGGGAAAAAAAGATTGTAAAGCTATAAAGACAGTGATGTCTTGTGTTTTTGAAATAGCTTTTCAGTTGGCATGACAGGGCATGTTGATTTTCTGTTTAATTGTGGGTTCAGTTAGAAGCTTTGGTTTCAGATTTCTCCCTTGGTCACTTTGGTTCCTATGAAGACCAGCAGAAGGGTGTTCACATAGTAAATATTTTTGCAAATGCTCCTTTCCAAATTTCTCTGACTGTCATAGTGGCATACTTTGGGGCCCTTCTGTTACTTTTAAGGAGGACTGAAAGGATGGAATTTGGGAACCATGGAAACTCTGGGATGGCTGAATGAGGAACAAGGGAAACACAGGGAAAGCAAAACTCCTGAATTATTGTAGTGTTGGAGAGCAGAGGGGCCCCCAAAGGAAGTAGTTCCTGTGTGGACAAGGTGATGGTGCTCTTTGGTGCACAAAGCCAGTGAGATTGCCATCAGAGACCACTACTTATCCCTTCTGTGTTCCCATCCTCCCCATGTTGGCATTGGGCATCCAGGGAGTTCTGGTATCCTTAGCACAGTCTTCATGCGCCAAACTATGACCAAACTGCTCCTTATTGTTCATTTGTATCTGGTTCTTCCCTCCTACACCGGAGCCAGCAGAACCCTAAAATGCCTTAAAGCCCAAAGTCTGTGCCACAGCCCTGAAACCACAGAGCTATTCCAGCTAAATTTCTGCATGTTTCCTACTCACCAGATCCTCAGTGTGCCTCTTCCAACTGGTGTGACAGATTCCATCAGCTCTGTTAACACTTCACAATGTTTCTGGAAGCTCCGAGTTCCAGAGCAGAGGAGTACTGATATAGACAGAGATGGGAAAATGTTTATAAAAGCTGCTGAATGAAATCAAAAGTTATTTGCTTCTCTCAACTGTGTTTTAGCAGGGATTACTAATAAAGACCCAATGAACACTGTCTTTAGCATTTACTTTTTATTATCCTTCTGAAAGAATAAATCATAACAATTCTGTGCAGAATCTGCTATTTACTTCCAAATGCAGGTGAAAACCAGCAAACCAACCTGCCAAGTGACATTTCTCTTTGACAGCATATGCTCCAGCTCCTCTTGAAGCTCCCAGTATCCATCAAAAGTGATGACTGTATATTAATACTTTGTCAATCAGGATGCAATATAGTACTATGTGATAACACATAAGAAAGGGGGGGAAAAGGGGAAGCTTCTCAGGATGAGAATGGGCATTGTGTGTTTGGACAGATAGGGAGGTCAGCTTTTTTACTTTGCAGAGGCAACACTGCACACTCCTCCATGGAATTATACTCACTACTAAAGGAGTTACTCCTGCATTGTAGAATCTTTTCAGAAATGTAAAGCTGCTGTAGCATTTCTTCCAATATTTGCTTCCACTTTCTGTGCTGGCATCAGCACCATTTCTGTTTCTCCTTGTGAGAACCAAGACAAGGAAAGAAGATACAGGTAAACTGTTACCACACTGTGCTGTAATGAGCCATATACTTCTGAAAATCAACTCTAGGGTATACAGGCTCATACCTGTTTTAGAAGGTGCCAGTCCTACTTTTTAAGCTTTCAGAAGGAGGAGGAACCTTCCTCCTGGTATGTGCAGTGACGTATCTTTAACAGACCCTTGACTAATGGTCCCTTGACAAATTGTCTTGCAGCGTTCTGAGTTCATATGCTTCTTCACTTCAAGACTTGTGGGAGTCTTGAGACTGTAGTGTCTCTGAAAATAACTGGTCAGTCTCTTGCTCCTTTGCTTGAATACCGTGTAGCCTATTTGCTTCCTTCTGCAGCTCCCTCACCTGGTGACACAGCTCTTCAACCATAGCACACCTTCTACAAAACAGGTTTGTCAGCCCCAGCCTCACAGAGAGGCATCCGGCACTCTTCGCAACCTGTGACCTGAAAAGCTACATCAGCAGTTCTGTCAGCCTGGAGGCCTCTGACACAGCCGATTCAGTGTCTCCAGCAGCTACAGGGGAATGAGCTCTATGGCGTGTCAACCATTAGCTGAAGAAGCTTACACTAGTATGGTAATAAGCCTGGGACTGAAAGGATCTTTCTGCACTCTTCTCCACCAGATACTGAGTCTATTTATCTGCCTCTATTGGCTCCTCCTGTTGTGGTTGGAGAGGAGCCCTTCCTGCTCACCCAGTCTGTGTGAACTGCCATGCAAACTGCTGAACTTCCTGGGCTCATGGTGTAGTTTCTAGAATTGCAACTCCTCAATCTAAAATATGGTATATTATCAGAACAGCCTAGGGGATAATCATTCTACTTTACTCAAGAATTTGAGATTTCAAAATCTGACTTCATTTCAAGTTGGGCAACAGCCAAATATTTTGAAATTCTCAGAAAAAAAGAAAAAGAGACGTAAAACAGATGGATCAAAAGATTTTAACTGTAACTTTTATACTGGAAGTAATTTTAGTATTTTAACACAAATTTTATCAAATTTGTAATTAGAAAAACTTGTTTTATTTAAGGGACATGCTTATGGAATATTTTGAGAGTCCTGGAGCTGCTTTCACTGTTTCTTATAGGAAGTTTGCATAAAGCAAACATGGGTTTGAAAAGATTTGACTTGGTCTAATAAAATATGTTTGTTAAGGTGTACTCTCTTTGTTTCTTCACTAGACCTTCTATGAACTATCACAAAACTTGAAAGAATTGTAAGGCTTTTTGCTGGAAGCTTGGACAGAAAATATGAAGCAAAACATCAACCAAAGTAAAACATTATTAGCCTTATTGAAGTCTGCCCTCAGAATCACAGTAGTCACTGCTTAGCATTTCAAGTGATATATGTCTGGAATAGCAGGAAGGCATCATCCACTACCTTTTACTCATTTCTGCAGTGCTCAGTTTTCATTAGGCTGTTCTGTATGTGTGAACTTGTGTCATCGAAACACAAACCTTAAAGTGTAATTTTGACTTCTCTATGGGCAACCTATATATTGTAAATGTGTTATAAAATGTGTATGTTTTAGGCAGAATGTCTAAGTTATGTTGTGGTCAATATTCCAAATGGTCGGATGTTCAGTCTTAAGTACTCAGGATTTATATATTTTTTATTTCCAATGAGCTAATTAAAGCCATAGCTAAAATAATGTTTTACATCTCAAAGTAAAAAATTCCCCACACAATAGAGTAAATATGCAGCGGCTCAAGGTGCTTCTACTAAAAACTTGAAAGAAGTGAAGACATGTTTGATTCCTAGAAACACAAACCCTTTGGAAAATATATATACAACTTTTGGTATGCTTAAAAATATGTAGTATGCACTTTTTTAGTACTACATGGACATTTTTCTCATTATCTGAATTTAAAACTGGTTTGCATCAAACTTATAGTCTGCCTCTGTTAGCTGTCTGCAGTAATTTCTTAGTAAGTTTGTGTGTGGTGTATGTGCTTAAGAAAACAACATTAGGTTGTGCTATCTGATCTTAACATGCTGTACTGTTGTGGTGAATTTCTTAATGCACCAGGGTGTCCATCAGGCCCCAGATACAACCACAAAGCCAAGCCAGTGACGCAAATCAGCAGCTGATATAAACAAGTTGACACAAACCAGAAACTAGCTAGCAGTGAACCTCCGGAGATGCTTCTTTTTTCTCTTCTCTTCTTTTTTGGTTCTGGTGGGGGGTTTTTCTTTTTTTTTTTTTAGTGGGGGAAAACATTTCTCAGCAACTGAAATGCATTCGCCTCCAACTTCAAAATTAACCTAAATTTGGTTCTGTAATGTGCGAGTCTATGAGAAAGAATGTAATGCAGCCTGTTTGTAATTAATTTATAGACAGTGTGTGTGTTCTAGACTTAGTGTGTTATATGATTTTTAAAAATACCCAATGACCTGCTTTCCTATTTATATGCCATTTAATAATCCATAAGAATACTCACAGAAGAGACCACAGTTATTGAAGTCCTGTAAGTTTTTCTTCACCTTTTTTACTATTAGGTGATTAAATGCATAAAACAAGTTCTTTACAGTTAAGAATATCTCTCTCAGTTTCCTTCTTTCCAAACTAAATCCTTCTTCTAGGGTATATGTAGTACTTTCTTGTTACTCTTTACTTCACACTCCTAAGCACAATCTCATTCAGATTTAGACGGTCATCCTTTGCCAGTGTATTTACTGCAGCTACATGCTGTCTTAGTAGCACTGTGTGAATGCAGCTTTGAGTAGCTTTGCTCCATAAGGCATCCTGTCCTGCTTTCCTTCTCCATCAAGGCAAGTAGGATCTTCCGGCCCAGGTACAAGTTTGTCTGTGTAACTGCATCTGCAGACAGACTCTGCAGCTGTGGCATTGCAATCCACTCACCTGACAGACACAGCCAAGCCAGCAGAAGCGCAGAGGGACTTGGTCAGAACTATCCACCTCCTCACTTTTCCCAGAATAGTTACTGTTTATTCTACTGTGTGTTATCCTAAGGTTGTTCAAGTATCTTATACTGTGTAAATAAATCTTTATTAAATATGTTTATAACATTATTTTCAACCATCTTGTGACTTGTACTAAGTAAATTCCCTCCTGGAAAGCTATGGGTTTTTTCTTCCACACATTTTTGTCTGAAAGCATGAGACTCTGAACTTACTTCTCTTTTATTTATCTCCAGGTTATGGGTTCTCTTAAAAAATACAGCACAAATGAAACAGTAAACACAACTGATCCTAAAGGCTGGCAGTATTGAAAGTCATGGCAGTATGAGATATATCAGAACTACCCAATCCATTTGTGACTGACACTCTTGCTTTAAATGACATCACTTTAGTTGATTAGCCTTTGTTTGCAAACTAGAATAATTGTATTTACAAAACTTAAAGACTATACGTATACTAAATAACTAACATTCATTACCAAAAATTCTTTTGAAAAATGAAATGTCCTTTGTCACATATAAGTTGCAATGAAAAATAATGTTTGTCTCCTGCTAGGGAAATGCATATATCACCATGTTAATATGTCTCATCTTGCTACAGATCTGTTCCTATTAAAGGGATAATAAATAGGATATAAAAGCTCTGTTACTCGGAGCTTTCATATCATGTATCCAGGCCTGCTGGAAAATACAAGTTGTCAGTCTGGTCTCCTGGAAGTGAATGTCTTCTTTTTCATAGTCCAGATAATGCTGTAACAGGAAATTGCTTCCATATGTGGCACACACATGTTAGGAAAAATAGGGCATTTTTTATCTATTAATAGAATGATGTCATCTACTGGATATTATAATTTACTGAAGAGTCTCCAAGGTTAGTTAAGAAATGCTAGCTGTTTTTGCAAAATTGCTTTTAATGCACTTCCCCCAAAATTTAGCCTTCTGACAGAAAGTGGGTTGATATATAAAAGACAAAAAAACCAGTAGCTCATATGTCTTTTTTCTTATGATCTCTTATCCAACAAATAAATTGCAGATAATATTGCCTGCATTTTTCTAGTCTTCTGTCATTATTGTCCCTTGATCTCAATGTAATACAGAAGATGATGATAAATAGATATCTTCAGAGGCAAACATGTGGAGTTGTTGAGAGGGTTTGTAGTCTGTGACTGATATTTTTTTTTTGCCATCCAACTTTTATGGTTTTATTATAAAATTAAAAAGAGATCCGCAACAAACCAAACTACAAGAAACCAAAACTTGAAACCACTGTGATTAGCTCTGTTCAGCATTGGGAAAGGGTTCTAGGGATTAAAATTCAGATTAACAGGTTATGTATTTAAATTCCAAAAACTACTCTTGCCTGCCTAAGTATGTATTCTGCCTACTGCTCAGTTCATTGCAGTATTAGTAACACACAGTATTGTACCATCTACATACTGAATAAAATAATAACATTACCCCCAATGGATTTTACATTTTATCTGTTGTAAGGAGTGCTTTGGCAATTTGGAGAAAAACTGCTCACGAATTCCTGTGTAAGGGAACTTTCTCATGTACATGGACTCAGC
This sequence comes from Grallaria varia, assembly GCA_013396735.1. Taxonomy (NCBI): domain Eukaryota; kingdom Metazoa; phylum Chordata; class Aves; order Passeriformes; family Formicariidae; genus Grallaria; species Grallaria varia. The sequence goes on from VWZG01008904.1 coordinate 349,588, forward strand.
CAGATCCTGTCAAGCTCCTGTGTCAGATGTAGACAGTAAAAGACCATTGAGCTCCAGCCCTTCGATGCAGATGGGAAGACATTGAAACTCTAGCTAGATATAAGCACGATCAAACTAGAGTCAGTGTCTGCAGAGACAGACTAAGAGGAGTGGTCCTTAAATAAATGATTGAGAAGGATTCCCATTTTCTTGGGCTGCAGCTGCAGTTCAAGTCCAAAAAGGTGTTACTTCCAAGTGGTGATAACAGCAGCACAGTGGTCTTTGTAGACAAGGTTCTCACTAAGCAGCTGTAATAGTTTTGGTTGGCTCCCAGCCAAGCCCACCCCACAACCACACAGCCTCCCCCCTCCCGAAAGGGAGAAAGAGAAAAGGGTAAAAAAAACTGGTAGTAAAGGAAAATTGCAGCAAGGAATATATTTCTACATATATATATAATTATATACAATTAGACACTGTATACATGTGAGTAGGAACCCCAAGGAACCCCTACCAATCCCAACAGGGAAAAGGGGAAAAAAAGGGAAGGGAAAAAGGACAAAAAGGGGTAAGAACACAACAGACATGCACAATCAGAACTCAGGGATTAGCTTAACAAAATAACTAATACAATAAAATCTCACCAATTTTCCTTAAGAACAGCAAATTTCTTCCCTCTGACACGACTCGGACCGAGCCCTCTGCTCAGGCCTCGGCCCATGAAAATAAGTGAGGCCTAAACACTGAGAGCTGCTGTCTCTGAGCTGGTGACAGGGAGAAAAGCTGGAGCCCAAGAAGACAACACCTCCCTCTCCCTCTATCTATATACACCTGATTACGTAAGGGAATAGGATGGAATACTTCCTTAGTTTTTGACCCCAGTTGTTACGGAAGGCCTAAAGAACAACAAACCTCACCAAAGCCTGAAATTTAAACCAGCACAGCAGCTCAAGCAAAATCCACATTAATGGGTGCTGGTAGCCCTGTAATGTGCATGCTCAGCCCTGTTTTGCCTGGCCCGCATCTCCACTCCTTGCAACTGAAAGGAGAGCTTGTGTTGCCAGTGGACTAACGGAGTGGTGACAGGGTGGGGTATGGAGCCTAGGGCAGTTGCTCTGTCTCCTCTAAATTCAGCTTTGCCTACAGCCATGAAAAATCTTGAATTGTCCTAACTTACAACAATGACATAGCCACATCCTTCATGAAGTCAGTCTTCTCCAAGAGCTCTGCTGGGGATGGTGGTTTGAATGTGGAAATCTCCCAGAAAGGAGGACAAAGAAATGATGGCCTAATGCAGAATCTTAAAAACCAAACTGCTGGCAAGATCCAGTGGATGGGTGGAGGGGCAGCTGAAAAGTTTTATCTACGCCGTGTTTTGACAATTGCCCTCAGCACGGCGTGTCTGTTCGTTAAGGACCACAGACCTCCCAATGCAATACTGAAGTCAGCAGAGGTACTGAAGAATGTCAGCTACCTCCCTGTATGAGCTGGCCCAGCCAAGAGTCCATCTGCAAGCAGCTGTGTAAGGAGGTAGATGGGCTGCAGAGGGTGCTGTCTGAGGGCCATAACTGAAGAAGCCTGTCACACCCTGTGTTGACTTATCCAGTGAAGCTCTCAGGCAGGAAGCTTAGGAAAGGCAGAAGAACAGAGGTAATGTTTTTATTATAACAGAAACTCATTGTGAAGCCAGCCAGGAAAGAGGAAAGTGTGTTGCATGGGAGGCAGATCCCATGATATGGAGGAGAAACTTTTGGCAGTATTCAGGATGGGCTTGGACTGGATTTCTTGTCTCCTGAGAATCCGATGATCTCACCTGAAATATTGCCCAAAATTAATTTAAAAATCATCCATAACAAGGAGGCACATACAGATAATGGCTCAACCTCATATCTTCTTGAAGGATGAATTGTAACACCAGACTCCCAGAGGCTGAAGGGTGGATGCGTATACTGTCAGCCCTTGCCTGGAAGGTTTAGGAAGTCTGGCCTGGGGGACATACAGAAAAACTATGTACAGGAAATATTCTAGAGCAGGCAGGGGAAGACTGCCTGCAGTTCCACAGCCTAGAGGAATCACGGGAATACTGACAGTATGCAGATCTCATGTGACTGTGTCTAATACAGTCTGAATAGTCTGCAGCTGAAAGGACCTTATCAGAACTGCCTGACAGGATTAGTTACAGGCTGCCATCTTGCACCAGGGACGTTATTAAGATGACAGATGATGCTGTTAAAATGTCAGTCTGTAACAGTGTTATAAAAAAGGTCTTTAGAGTTGTGTTTTTTGTGTAGGGCTTGTATAAACAGACAGGAAAAAAGTACTTTGTAAAAATCTGAATGCATGCTTGTGGAGTGGAAACAGTGTCAAATATGAACCTGAACAGGAGAGAAATGAAGGAAATAGACCAGTAGGAGGGTAGAGAGTAGGGAAAGGTGCTGCACAGAAACAGAGTTGATATTTCAAAAGCCTAATTTGAGAACAATCTTACAGATTCCATGTTTTTCTAAATCTGATCAAAAATATCTGAAACAGTGGACTCTAAAACCCTGAGGTAGAAGAGTTAAGAGGCTTTTTAAAATCTATACCAATTTATACTCATTAGTATTTCCAAGAATACAAATTCCTGTAGAACATATTGTATTGATATGTCTTGTTCTGACGAGAGCTAAAAAGAAATAGAAGTGGAGTGAAATTAAAATTGTTTGAAATATATAAAGATTGATTGAAATTTAGCATGTAAAGTCATAAGATTTCAGACATTTTAGGTAAAATTGATAAGCGAGATAGTTATGTATTTGTGTATCTTCTCTCATGGTAGAAATCCCAGGATATATTAGTGGCATTTTAAGGCAGTACATTTAAAATAGATTAAAAATAATCACAGAAGTGAAATTTACTATGAAGAATGGATTTCCACCAGGAAGAAGAGTCTAGAATTATTGAGGATTCAGGACAGTATAAATTAAGAACATGGAAAAACAAACTTAGATGAGATTTAGAAAGTTAAGAAGAGATAAAATTTTTGCACTTTGCTATAATATTGTACTATGAATCTGCAGCAGATCAACTGAGAACTACTGCCAATATGATAGTAATCACAGCTGACCACCTTTTCTGATCTGGTAAGTATGTTCCTATGTTCTATGTTTTTCCTCCAAAACCTGTTTATGACTGAAAAGCTTTGCACCAAATTGTTTGAACATCAGCCACAATTACAAAGCTCTTAAGAAGTTTAAGGAGCTGCCTCTAAAACTATTTATCTGGTACTACTGTCCATCTTTAGTGATTTGTTCACTTTCAGTGGGATGTGGATAGGGTAGGAGCTTTTGTCTGTACTTGCTCCTTCACTGCAGCTCTCTACGGCCTGTGTTGGCTTCTTCAGTCAGTCATTCAAGCCCAGCTCAGCCTTTTTCTTAAAGATACATAGTTCTTTTAAGACCTGGTCTAGCCCCTTTTGTGAGTTTTCATCTTCATGTTTTATAATCATAGAAAACAGTTTTACTAAGCTATCCCTACCAAATCCAGTCCCTAGTGTGGATGCCATCAAGAAACCATGGGAGATGCAGCCCTGTAGGAGAATAGTACAGGTATCTGTAGGATTACATAGGAAACCTGCAGGGTATATTCCTTAAATTTTTTTATGCCAATCTGACACTGCATCTAAAAGAAATTAAAATGTTTTGTGAAACAATGGATAAGAATAATCAGCCTATCTGAACCACCCTGGAGTTTTAAAAGGGCTCAGTTATTAAAATAGTAAACGAAGAAATGTGTGTAATATGCCATTTGTAGCAGTTACTGTATCTGAGGAGGTTAAGGAGGAAAATGTGGTAGTAAAGTTTAGAAGACCGTGAGCGCTCTGGCAGCTTACAGTCTCTAAGTCTGGCTTCATTACCAGCATTACCAGACAAATCTTTATAAATTATAATAACGAATAGAAATAATATCCTATACTAATAACCAATACCAAAACCCAGATGGCTTTTATAAAGAGAAGCCACTCTTGCTCATGTATTGTGCTTCTTAGAAAGAGTCAAGTTGGTCTAGTGAGTCAAGCATACTTGTATTTACCAAAAAAGTTTTCACCAAGTCCCTTACAATGGTTTTTGAAGAAGCTAAACTGCAGGAGAAAAAAACCCAACATATTCTTTCAAGGATAAGTTAATGGCAAAAATATGAGTAGGTTTTCATGGTGTTGCAAGATTTTCAGTGGAGTCTCACAAGAGTATGTGCTGGGAAAAACGTTCAGCTATTCATAAAGAGGCTTAAAAAAGTGGTGAAAACAAGGATATGAAGAAATTTTCCAATAATCAAAAATTGTTCAGGATGGCCAAAACTAGCGATAGCTGCCAAAGGTTGATCGTTAGCAGTGGGTAAAAAGAGGATGCTTGAGTCTTAATATTGATAATGTACAAGGGTGAGGGGAAACCAGTCAATTTTAAATGAGCATACTTTGAAGGAAAGATGTCTTGGACTCCTTGGGCAGGCCTCTGAAAACATCAGGTTGGATATTACCAGCCAAATCCAAGAAAAGAATGAGGAAAGGAACAGAGAGTAAAATAAACAGAGTCATTACACCACTAAATAAATCCAGGATATGCTCACATCTTGAACATTACATGTGGTCCCAGTTACCTCATCCCAGAAAGTAAATATTAGGATATAAAGTACAAAACAGCTGGTAAGGAGTATAGAACACAGGGAGTTAATAGATTAGGAGAGATCCTCTGGTGTGGAAGAAGACCAGAGGTGAGTTGAGAGGAAAAAGCATAATAAAATAATGGAGAAGGCATGTAAGGAATCATTATGCACTTTGTAACACAGGAACTCTAAAACCAAAACAAAGGAAGCACTCTTTCACACAATGCATAGTTAAGTTGTTGGATTCATAACCCCAAGATCTTGAGGCCAAAAATACGGTTGTTTCCAAAATGAAATTTAAGATTCATATTGCCCGTAAACATAATGGCCCAAATACGCCTTCTGTCTCAGAAGGTCCCCTACTAGATTGCCAAAATCCTTTCTAGAGAAAGGATCACTGTGTTTGTCTGTTTTATACTCCAAGCAACTGCTGTTGGCTGTTTGCAGCATTACTTTTGGCACCACTGTAGACACTCGGCTCATGAATTTTCTTGTTGTTAACTGAAATTGAATACCTTTTGAGTTTTGAAACTTTTAATCGAGGATTTGAAAACTTTAGTTCAGAGGGGCTGAGGGGATTTTGCACACTTTATGGTAAAATGTAAAGGATTCTGCTTATCAGAAAAGGTGACCATACCATGTGTGAAAACCTAGTCCCTTAAAGCTATTGAAAAGTAAAGACATGAACCTCTGTTTTAATATATTTGGTTTTATTTGTTTGTTAAAGCATGTTTAAAATATCTGCATATAGAGCTGGAAATATTTCCATTCAATGTTTATTAACACTTAATGCTGGTTGTAGCTATGCCAGATAAACAGTATTGTTTCACTTCATATTTATGTATGTCTTCAAATGATGAAGCTACTGAATTCTGCCATGATTTTTTATGTCCCACTTAGAAACAGACCAATTTCAGAAAGTTTGCAGGCTCAAATGGGTTTGTGTAATGATCTCCATTTGAGCAGGGGATCTGCAGAGAACAGGCACTCTCATGAGACTGCTGGTATTTCCTGTTTCTCATCAGACCAGAAATACAGTAGCAGAAGAAGAGCTTTTCCCTTAGCACTGTATGATATTTGAGCTTCTGCCTGAATCTAGGAAGTGCCACAGTGCATAAAACTGAAAGAAAACAAACAAGCAAATTTAGTGTAACCTTTTCAAACCCCAGAAAACATTCCTATTTGGCTTTTGTTTGGACAGCAGCGGTTCACCCCTCTAGTCTTGTGATATATTTTTGTTCAGAATTAAGGGGTAATGTGCCTGAAGTTAGTGTCTCTGAAGTTAACTACATGCTTTTTGTATGAATGTTGGCTATAAAGCTCTGACATAAGTATTTTACATTGTAAAGACAGAGGTATTTTGCAGCGGCACTCAACAAACTGAACTTCCTTTTATGACTAAAAATATTTGTCTGAAGATATCAGTTAATTAGGTATGCATTAAATTAAAATAGGGTGTAATTGATTTTCTTTATAGGAATCTAGTGATTTTTTTATTAAATATGCAGTTACAGATCTAAATTGATTTATGTGTAGATTTTAAACGTGAAAGGTCAAACATCAATTTCAGGCAGTTCCAGAGCAGACAAGTTTGAACCAGCACAGGAGATTTCTATTGACATAAAGGATTATAGTATCACAGAGTGACTCAATGTGTGCTTATGTCCTTTCAGTCCGTACACATTTTCCATTACAACAATTTTTAAAATTCACATTAACATAATGTAAAATTTGTTTATTTTAATGGTGTTTGTGTGTGTAGATTAGATTTATAATGTAATATAATATAACTTTCTCTAGAAAAAATAATGCTGAGAAGTTGGTTGTTTTGTCATTTTGTATTTCATATGTATTCCAGCTGCATCAGGCTTCAGTTGTTATTTTCACCTTGCCGACCATGTGATTTTGCTGTGGTGAATATGTGCGTAAGTGAGGTTTTTCTTGTGGATTTCCTGCAGATACTGGGGAGCTACAGATTGTGCAAAGGTAGCAAGACAGTTTATTATTCCGGATGTTAAGAGATGTAGAGGGCTTCTGAAATGTTTTGTTTAAAATATTCCTCTTTTGGTATATTAGAGGAAAACCTACTGTGAGAGCCCCAAACACAGTACCTAATTATCCTATCTGTGGTGTGTTGCTATGCTGTAAAGCCATTTCCTGTGAATAAATCAGTAACAGAAGCAAACTTGTACTGCTGCCGCTAATTTGAGACATTCTAGAAACTCCAGTCAAATCTTTTCTTAAAGAAAACATGAATTTTATATACACATCCTCAAATTTTTAATTTTTTTTCCCCACTAGTTTTACAACATTGGAAAATGTTTTCCACTTAAAATTGGTACTGGGATTTTCAAATTTGGGTGAAACAGATTGTTCCTATTCACAATTCAGTTTTCAGATGACAAAAATTTTCCATGCTTAGGAAAGCTCCTCTTGGTTGCATCATTGGTAAAACTTCTTTGTCTTGAAGATACTTCAATGCAGTAATTACAGGAAATGACTAACGAATCTAGAGAAGATGAAGGTACTTTACCATTTAGAGGTGGGCCCACTTGTGCTTTAAGCTCCTTCTCTGGTGAATGCAGAATCTGTACTGGCCCAGGTTAGACCCATCTGTTGCTGATCTTTCTTCAGTCCATTTCTCTTAGTGAATTCAGAACACTGACTTAGCATCATGTCTCCTTCTGCATTGTTGCTGGGAATGGAGTGCATCAAAACAAAATTCAAAACTTGCAATACTTTAAGAATACAGTTGCCTAAAATCCATAGGCACCTGCCTAAGACTAACAAAGTGGTAGGAATGTTAGAAAAGGAACTGCTGAGAGTAGACACCCTTCTTGAATGTTTCCCCTTTATGGAGGCTAGATATTATCTGCTCTGGGCTTTCAAAAAGACCTCTTTATTCTGTGGAGGTGCAAATCTCAAAACACATCTCTAAACTGTTACTTTAAAAAACACTTCGGCAGGGCTTGGGTGTATTTTAAAATACGGCCAGAGGCACAGTTGGTGGTGCCCATCTTTCATACCATAGGTCACTGCTTAGAGCAATTATACAGGAAGTACAAGGTTTTGGTCAATGATTTTATCAACTGAAAGGGTTTTATACCAGTTACTTTTACCATGTGTAATAAAATCCTAATCAGAGACTAGAGGAAAGTAAAGGAGAATATTTTCCATTACATTTATTGAAAGTGTGCAGGAAAAGTTCAGGAATCATTAAGTTAAGAAAAAAATCTATGAGGGACCAGGAATCTTTTGTAGTTTACTAGCATTTCTCTAGAAGCAAAAACTCATGGTCTCTAATGTCTGTTCTGAATATCACTCTTGGGTTTTGCATGGAAGAATTATTTATTGAAATACAGCAGTGTTCTCAGGTGGTATGTAGGGTGATCCTGTGTAGAAGAATGGTGAGTGTACTAGCTTATAGGGTACAATGCAGAGGGAGCATGGGCAGGAGCTCCTCTCCAGGTCCCTCTCTGAAAAGAATTCAACTTTGCTACCCCTTTTGTAGGGACCCAGTGCTCCAGGTGAGTTTTATGAATGGTTTGAGAATACCAATCAGACTGGTCATCTCACATACTTTAGCAGTCTTTTGGATCCTGAAACTGATCCATGCATTAAGTTATACAGTCCTTTGAGATTTGAAAAATTCTCATCATCCTTAGAAGAATGCAGAGGGTTGAATGCAAATGCAAAGCATGAAGAGTGGAGTGAGTCTGGATCTAAGAATCAGATTTAAATATATGATCACCATCTAAATCTTCAGTTCATGCTAGGGACATAAGTTGTCTATTGCATCTGGCCCAGAAAACCATTTTTACTTGCTGCTTTGCTTTTTTTTCCCCTTCAGTCTGTTATGTTCCACATCTGTTCTTTCTGTTTAGGACGGATTACTGCAAGGACTTAAGAAAATATTTATACCTGTACCCATGCGCACACATGTTAAGTCGCTCTGTGTTCCTGCAGAACTAGACCATAACACTGTATGGATTTTACTTCATCAGTTCAAATGTATTAGTTAGAATACATGTGCTGTAGTTTACATTGCTGTATCAACATACCCTGAGTGTACCGCTGGACAGTACTTTCACTCTTGGTGATTTTAGGGTGGCTCCATTTGTTGCAATACTACAGGAATGTGAGACCTTTAGAGTGGGACTTTCCAACATGTATGAACCATATGAAATCATAACCAGATTTCTAATCAAACTAACATTTTGACTCTTCTGTAAGTTTTCTCATGTGAATCCAGGTTCTCTAAAACAGGTAATATATTACTGTTTACCTGGCGATCCTTTGCAGACTTGTAGCTCTAAACTCAGTAAAGCTGCCTTTGGTGTCTCCTTTGAACAGCACAATACAACCTCAGCTAAGTGTCTCAGCTAGGACACAGGAAGAAGATAGGTAGCCATATGCAACTTATATTAATTGTTACATTACACGTGACTTTCTTTTTGCTAAACTCTTAGATTGCCATTCTTTTATTCAAAGTTTGTCAATGAAAATTGCAAATATCTGCCTTTGCAGAAAATTCTCTTAGTTCTCAGTTAAGCATGATTCTTATTCTCAAGACTTTGCTACATGACATTTTCATCAGTATTAAAGACTTTGTATCTGACAACTATCCAGCAACACAAAGGACTTTTAATATTTATGACTTACAAAAAATTTTATAAAAGGACCCCAACAAACAAATACCAAACCCCTCAAAATCTCACAAAACATCCAGAAAAACCCACAGGATTTTTTAAAACGGCTCTGAGAGTTATACAGATGTGAGCCTTGGAAAGGAGTTTTAGCCAGTGCAGAGTACTGCAGGAGTTTGTTGGTTTTGCTGTGTCAGCAGAACACTGCTTACTCAGTATATACTCCAGGAAAGGGGTCTGCTTGTTAACTGGAAGTATAACTCCCTGTGCTCTGTGTTCCCACCAGTCCCATGGTGAATGTTTGTAAATCAGTGATTTCCTGAAGTGGGAGAGAAATGAGAATCCTCTGTGATGAAAATATATCCCAGAACTTATGGGAAAATTTAAGCTTCCCATTTTGTTTATTCTTTCTGATCATATGTTTTCTGTTCCTGGCTAGAACTGTGAGTGCAGATGGATTAAAAAAAACCAAAACAAAAACAAAACAGCAAAACAAACAATATCACTTCCATTTTTGGCTTGAAATTTGTAAAACAGTGTCCATGTTAAATTCAAAGTGAAAATTTTTACAAGATCTTATTTTGCCTTAAGGTCTTCTCACCGCTGAACAAAAATTCTAGTTGAGAGAGACTATGTATTTGAGAATTATATACACTGTATATATATAAGTTGATCATTTCTTCATTTCTAGTGTTCCTTGTCATGGGTTTTATGAAAAGAAATCTTTCAGTTATCCCCTGAAATTATCACCCAGTGTTCTTCCATCTGAGTGTTGGGCTGGCACTGCTGAGAAAGTTTGCAACATCTGTCTGAACTGCATCAGCTATCCTTAAAATCTATGCAGTGTCTAAGGGTTTGCTTTTTTACATCCTGCCAGCTCTTTGCTCCTCTGTGTGCACATCCAGAGAGACAGAGATTGGCCTTCATGGAAGATAACACCAGGTAGGTACTAATCTTAGGACATGGGCAGAGTGAAGTCAAATATTACGGCTGGAGTAAAACACAGGATTGTTGAAGGCAGAAGAAAGGAGAGATGAGGGAATGCTCCAACTGAATGTAGTGGTGTTGGTGCATTTGTGTGTAGGCATTGAGAGAAGATAAGAGAAAAACAACAAAAAAGAGACGCAAAACATCAAGAAGATAAAAAGCACAAGGTGAGCGATATTTTTAGTATTTAGTTTTGTCCCAGATCATCAGTTTGCAGCATAAGCAAAACCTTGGTAAAATCAGCAAGCTGTACCCACACCCAGCTCATCCACCTCAGGAGACTGGGATTGAATAGAAGGATTTCCTGGAATGAAATGTGGAGAAATGTTGACCAAAACATTAATAAATGACTGCCACCTAGTTATCAAACATGCATCAGTTGTCAAAGTCATCACAAGCCCTGTAAGCCAATTAAAATGGTTAGTGTACATTTTCATTCTTTTTATGGTAAGAGAGGAGACAGTAATACAATAAAAGGAAGATGTGCCTGAGTAAGGTCTAGAGTTCAAGCAAAATACTTCAGTGTAGTCTGTTAGCCTCAGCTTATCTGCAGTAGTGCTGAAGATATTTCTAAATTGACAAATCCGCCCTCAACAAGTTAAAAAACAAGAGAGAGAGTAGCAGGGGGACGTCTAGCATGGGGCAGAAATATAGGAGATCTGGTTTCTGTTCGTGTCCCTCTCATTAGCTTTTGGTGGATGATGACAGAGAAGTAGACCATTTTCCCATATTCCCACTTTCCCAGCTTACATACTTGTCACGTCTACTTGATAGCTTTTCTCCCGTCCACGCTGATATGAACCATATCCACACTGCTATTACAGTGGCCAGCAAACACGTGTGCTACCCCGACCCTGTTCAGCTGCAGGGATGTGTGCAACCCCAAAAGCAGCCTTGCCTCAGACTGCCCAGGGGTTCCAATCGCCCTGCAAAATAGAAAACCTTTCTGGCTTTGTAGGAAGGACCCCGTGGCAACATAATACACTCTGTGTCCCAGGTGAAAAACACAGGCAGTAGGGCATGGCTTGGCCTGGCAAGTCTGCCCAACCCACACCTCAAATTGTGCGCCAAGGTCCTCATTAGGGCTTGGCATAAACCTGATCTTCCTACTTTGGGGGTGATCTCTGAAAGAACCCCAAGTTTTCTCAGCTGTTCATGCCAAAAAAAAAATAAAAAAAAATGTGCAAGGCAGGCCTGTAAATGATCGTGCACCCAGACCTCCACTTGGGGTCCTGTTTAGATGTAGCCATACGGACTAGGAAAAGAGGGCCAAGTATGTAGTATGGCTTTCTATCTACTAAATGATAATATGCTGCGTAATGGTTTCTTCAGTACACACATCTTTTCTTTTAAAGGAGCAATGCAATGAACTCTGTTTTCTACATTGTAATATTGCTTTTAAGTTTTTTATTTTAAAATTATTTTAAACTTCTACATTTCCAGGAAATAGTTACTTCACTATTATGGAGTTACTAGCTGTTACTGCACATCTTGGCCTGTTTCCACAAAAATAGGAAAATAACTTTACCAGATGCTGATGAGTCTTTTGCACACTGGGAGCAAGTCTCTCTGAAATAATGAAACAACATGAAGAATGATGCCATCAAAAAGTGTTTCCTTAGGAAAACTCTGAGGCTCTTCCTTAGGGTTCAAAATGTAAATACACAATTTTCCACTTCAGTGCTGTGAAAGGAATCCTCTGTTCAAACACGATGACTGTAATGTTTAAAGGTACAGTTACCAAGTAGCTAAATATGAACTAAATTATTTTTGCTATTTCTGACTATGAAATGGAAGGTTACATCTTTCTTCTCTGCTTTCTTTCCTTTACACCCCCAGTTTTTCAGAGCAAAATTACCTTCTAAAGATTTCTTTCTGGAAGAGGTAAAATGGCAACAAGTGTACCACTACCAGTACTGAAAGGTTTTGAAAAAAGGACAAAGGAGTATTGGATTCAGATGATTAAATCTTCAGTTGTCAAATGGTGGCATTATATAATCCCATTTAAATCAATTGATGCATTTATTATGTAATATGAGAGAATTTGACACACTTTGTGCAATTACTAGTTTATTCTGACTATGTAATTTCTGACAGTAAATTTAAATGAAAGGTTTTACATTGGGCCTTGTAACTATTACCCCTACAAAGGAGATTTTTGTTTTTAATCTCCTGCTACCATCATTTTGAAATGGTTTTTTTCCCTAGGTTTCCCTGCTCTCTTACCAAAACTCAGTCCGGATTTTGATGATTATGTCAAAAACCTTTCCAATTACTCTGTAAGTTGATGTTTAAAACAAACAAGAACTGTAATGACCCACAGAATTTTGTAACAGTCTGAATGGACCCATATAAGTCAATGTCTATTGTATTTTGAAACATTGCAGGACTACTAGCAGCAGCAGTAATAATGAGCAAAACACTGTAGCTTTCCTACACTGGTATAACTAGGAAAAAAGAGGAGACGGAAGACAAACATGTTGAATTTACATTTCATTTGATCGTGACTTCTCTAGGTTACCTGGGCTGGTATCTGAACATCTCTTCTAAAGTTGCCAGTCTCTAGGCAGAGTGACATTGCTATCCCAAGACTGTCCTAAGCATATGTGTGAGTGGTATGTTAGTATGTCAAGCCCAGCTTCTTGAGATAATTGGAGACAGCTTGGAAAAAAACACTGTCAGTGGAAAAGGAAGTTATTCTAAAGCACATATTAAGTGCCACTGCTATTTAATACACACATAATTAGAAATACTATAAATAGAGTAGACAAGTTAGTCTTCTGGTTGCTTCAGCTGTAGCAGAAACATTTACAGTGCATGATTGTGTAAGTCCCTTCTTGCCCAGCCATATGATGAAGGAAAAGATTGGACATGACCTATTCATCAGCATGCTGACATTTGTATCACGAGGTTAGAGTAACATGAGATAGATGATAACTTACGTAATGAACTTTTGAAAACCTTTTTAGAAGCGATTCCAAGAGGTTGGCTTGTTTATTATGGAGAATCTGAGGCTGGGCCCATTGGGGAATTTGAGCAGGGGTCCCAAATATGTTCCCCAAACCTCTTCAGCAAAGAATCTCAAGAAGAGTGTGAGAAGATGAGAGTGGGATATCTTTGGAAGATTAATTACTGTGCATGGAAAAAGAGTCTTGGAGAGTATCAGTTCTTCCCTCCTCCTGAAAAGTATTTCCCATGACCACCAGAATTAATCATGAGCTATGGTTCCTCAGTGAACCATCAACAGAAGTCTAGGAGACTTCACTGTGGGCTCAATTATTAGAAAATAGATTAATTTGATTGTTTGACAGATTCCTAGTAAAAATAGAATAAAAAAAATAAAAATATTTGGAGATAGCCTGAAATGGAACCCTCTTCTCTTCACTGCATAAGTTTTCTGGTTTATTCTTCTTTTTCTGTCTTGTTTTAACCTATATTGCTGTAATTTTTTTTTTAATCCACAGTCTATACTGTGCATAACAGAGTGTATTTCTAGTTACTTTTATCTGTCGTGGTGTAGTCACATACAAAGTCATAAATACATTATCATCTTCAAACCNTGTAGTTGTTAAAATACAACACATCAAGTTTCCTTTCCTTTACTGATCAATAGTTAAATATAGCACAGTTACAACATCAAACATCTGAATAATAAACTGAGACTTAAATTAGTGAACTAAATTGTACAAAAACATGGAAACATCTGTCTCCCATTGTATAAAACATACTTGGTTTTAAAAAAAAGAGTCATCAAATCTTAAAGTTGTAGTTTGGGATACAGTATGTTTATTTTTTCACAGAATAGATCAGGTAATAAAAGTATTATGAGTATTTTTCTGAGTCACTCTTTTTTTCCTTCATTTAGATCTGATTTTTAGAGTAATATTAAATCTGAAAATAATGAGACTGTAATTATACTTAGGGCTTATTTACACTTGAATTGCAGGATATCCTGCAAAGATAAAAACAACATTCCTGCAAAATATTGTTGGTTTTGAGCACCAAGTCCAAATTTTTCCACACCTATAGGCCTCAGGTTAAATAACCACACTTGGAGAATAGTGAATTGATTCAAGGGATGTATTAATACAGAAAGAAGGTAAAGAAAATCAGCAATGTACGTGTACCAGGTCCACATTTTGCCCCCTTCTCATCCCTTAAGTAATAGAAAGCTGGGTCTAGAACTGTTCTCAGATGTTTCTAAATTCTTTAAAATCCTACTGTGCTTGTCCTTGAAAATCACCTTTCTCCAAAGCCCTCCTGAAAATGTCACAAAGTTCTGAGTATTGAGTAGACAAATTGATGTTTTAACGCATGATTAAACTCATCTTTAAAATAGGATTTAGTTTTTTCACTTTACAATAGGATTTAAACTCTCACTAGCATGAAGTAGGAATGGGTGTAGAGAAAAATAATGTCTCTGTAATGATAAGTCATACAAATTCTAGGACAAGGACTAGTCCTTGTTCTTACATCTCCAAAATATGCATTTCTACCACTCCAGGTAAATGTCACACTTTGTTAAACTGTCAGTTTCAAACGGACTTTTATGTATACTGAAGGCTGAAGTCAACCCATGGTGAGAAATATGGAGAAATATGAAGAAATCCCCCAGTTAGTCCCAATAAAGTTAATGCTTAAAAGAAGAGCACCTTAAAATTAATGTAATAAGAATCAGAACTTAATGGTGGAGGAGTCCTGAGTACAAAAGCACTGTTTGATTATCATGTATTTTCTTTACACATAATGAGCATGTAATTGTTAAAGAAATGGAGCTTTGCAGAAAGTTTGAAAGGTTCATAGTTGAGTTTCAGCATTTCAAAAGAAGTCAGGGGAAGAGAAAAGAACAGAATCTTAATCTCTGAAGCAATAAACCATTGTGTTACCCAGGAAGTCTCAGTGCCTTCTTGCTAATTGCTTTTAACATCTGTAGCCATGCTTATATAAAACCAAGCTGAACATAATCCCTTTCCTAAAAGTACTTTAAGTCATACAACATAAAATCACTTTTTATATGGAAAGAATTAACAAGCACAGGGGGTTTTAGATGTGGGGTTTCTCCTAAACACTCATCAGAGTAACATTTATGAAGAAAACCAGCATCTTAATGAGTAGTCTCTTTGGAAATGTGTAAATAATTTTGGCCTTGCTTTTTTAGTTTGTTATTTTCTTTAATTGGTTTTACAAATAAATGCTTTGCTTGTATTTAGTAACCTCAGCTTTTTATAATTAATACTCTTTGTTAGGAATAACACCATGTCTGAGTTTAACATGTATTAAATTTGCTAATACAGAGCAAATTTTAACTCAGGATTTCATTTTAGGGTCTCTAACAAGAGGTTGCATCTGTGATACATGTTCCTACGTAGAGACCATGGCCTTTGTACATCTGGAATGAAAAATAAAAAACTGCCTTGTTATTTAAATATTTACATTAGCTGGAGTTGACAGTAGCATTTCTTAACACTATGATAGTAAGATGGAAGGAAAATCTGATAAGTATTAGCTATAGAACCTATATCTCACTCTTCCCTCTATTATAGCAATTTCCATAAATGTGAAAAGAGTCGATGTCCCATGAGCATGATGTGGGTTGGTACCCAGAGATGAGATGGAGTTTATTTCCTACACCCATAATGTTGTTTGCAACTAAGAAGTCACCTTGGACTTTCTCCTGTTTTCAAGTAACCAAACTGCAAGTAGTGGTTAATAATTTTATACGTACCTTTTATTGTTGTTTTTTGTAGTCTGTTCAGAAGGAAGAAGTTGCCATACATTGTTGTAGGCATGGGCTTTTCCCCAGGTTGCCATGATCCTCTATTTTATTGGAATAAGGTTTATAGTACATCTGAAGATGAAGCAGAAATTTTATTCACATAGAGTGTGATGGTTGGCTTGCAGAAAATGTTTCATTTTATCAATAACAGCTGACTACAAGGAGAGCATATGACTTCATCCCCTCCACAGTAAATAACAGATTACCATAGCTTAAGGATAGGTTCACTTAACAATTATGCTTTCACTTTGAAGGCCATGTTTCCCTTTACTTAGGAGATTATTTTAAATCGGTGCCTGCTAACATAAACTACTAGCATTTCTGGTATGTCTGTATTTCAAATACTTTTGCCCAGAAGAGTTGAAACAGTTCAGCTTCTCTGAACTTCAGAGAACATCCTTTCCCCTAGGAGAAGTTAGTAATTATGATAAATTGATGTACTTACATGTACTCTTATTTAACAGAAGGGCTTTCTAAAGTCACTGTCTTCACATCAGCAATTTACTTATCACTGTCATCTTCAGGTTTATCTAACTGAGGTTTGATCAATTCTAGGACTGGCTGCAAAACTTATTTCTCAATTTGTAGTGTAGGATTCAGAGGCTCTTCTGCTAATAGAGAGCATTTTTCTTTGCAAATCAAGGGCAAATAATCTTGGGGACATAGGCCTCACAGAGATCATTCTAAAGAAGAATGTGACTTTGACTTTTGTTAGCAGTTGAATTTCATCCATGCTGAATATTCAGAATAACCACAAGACAATTTAATTCTGAGGGCTTGTCAGATTTAGGCATGTATCTGTACAGCACAGTGGAGCATGGCAGAAATACTTCTAATTATTCATGAATGTCCTATTTCTGGAACTTAGTTTACCGCTACCAGCTTGTTTCAGGACCTGACTCTATGTCATGTGGATGATTTAGATCGGGTTAGCACTGGCATTGACAGAGCTCTATCACATGATAGAGATACACGTTTAATCCTTTTGCAATTGCTGTGTCACTGAGCAAACTTTATGTAACATACAGATTTTATTGTCTTGCCCCTTTTAACCTGAAAGGCATCTGACATCTCTCTTAAGGTTGCCTGCGACTTTGAGCAAAACTCCCTTGCGCTAAGCAATCATTTAAACACTGAACTGTACAGCTGTGGTTGCTGGATGACAGTATGCTAGCAAAAGCTACTTTAAGTAATAAATTAAATTAAAGAAGTTATCAAAAGAATGCCCAGTCTTCAGTGAGAAACTCTGGGCATTAACAGTGATTAGTCAGTCCTCTTAATTAGGTACCTGCTGCACTAGAGCAATAGTTTTTAGGCTACACAGTATTTCCTTTTAGAAGCTGGATTTTATTGGTATGTGGTTGCCACTTCTACAGTTTATGGTGTTGACATTTTTATTACTTTTGATGGGGAAATGCTCATCATCTGAAAGAAATCCTGAAGGTCAGCCAAGCAATTCATCTGGTAGTATCAGTAAATCTTCCTTTGCTTTGCATCACAGTGCATTGACCATCAAATGCCCTCCCTACTGGAGGAAAAAGTGCTGAGTATTGTGCCATATCATCCCTGGGAGGCAGCAGGAAAAAAGGCAGGGTTAATAGAAACATGCACGTGGCCAGTGGATTGTAACAAACCCTAACAGGTGTTGGGCTGTTACCGGCAGATTAATCTGGGCAGCAGCTGATGTGCTCCTCTTTTAAGGTCACTCAGTGCTACTGACTTTTCAGCAAAGTCCCCTTAGTATGGTGTTTCTCAGAGAAGTTGATTGAAAAGTTTTATAGGTTGACAATGGACTGAAAGGGGTTATCATTTACAAATGACTAAGGGCAATGTGGCTGATCAGATCACATCTCAGTGTCTCAACTAGTTAGAGAGAATCCTGAGATCCTTTCAACAATTGTTTGCATTTTTGGGTCTGTGAATTCTTTCTTTCTTATATTCTAGAAACAAAAAAAAAAAAAAATTATTTTTATCAGACATAATTGTGTTGATGTGAAAATTCCTTCCTTGAAATTTGCTTTTTCTTGTGTGCTAGGATTTGCTTGTTTTCCCCTAGAACTGAAAAGAAAATATGTAAGTCTAAAACAGAGACCCGTCTTGTCGTGGCCTCTCTGTCAGCTTGTCCTTCTGATCTGCCAATAAGGTGAAGTTGTGGAAATGTTTTAATTTGTAGAGTAATTTAAGCAATTTTTAATTTGTATAATTACAGCAGAAGCAAAATTATCAGTAGGTTCTTAGCATACAATGATTGATTTTAACAGTCATCCAAAGGTATTATTTTGAGGTAGACTTTATTTCTATATCTGTTTTTACAACAAATCAACAACTACTAGACCAGCCTGGATCATTTTTGAAGGGATATTTTGAAATATTTTTTTTTATATTTTACTTGTGTCTTAAAAAATTCCATAACATTTCATTTCATTGAAACAAAGTGACTAAAATGTTTTCCTCTTTGGCCCGCGAAATGATAATTCTTTCAACTGAAATGATATATCCTTAGGTTGTGTTGTGTTCAGAATAATTTTTTCCTTATAAATCTCTGGTATATAGTTTACTACAAAGTCTAGAAAACTCTGGAGTGATTGATAGTATCTTATCAGTCATTCTTTTTCAAGTACTATATCAGAGTCTCTGTAGGGGTATCGGCAGTATTGTATCAAATAGCTGCCACTATTGAGACAGTAGGGCAAAATCCTTTATTTCTAGCAACATCTGACACAGGGAGACTAATACTATGTCACACCTCTGAAAGCTGACACCAGAATAATATACACTTTTGAATGAGGGTACTCACTGCTAGTTATGCAAAAATTACTACTACTGCTTCTGTATTTGAGCATTTTTCTGGGGTAATGCAGGAGAGCTTTGATGGCTCTTTGGACTTGATGATCTTGGAGTTCGACATTAATGGTTCTAATATTATTTTGGTAAGGGGCTACATGCATGGCTCTATACTGCATAATAGATTATTAGAGCAAGCAAAAATAAGAATAAAAACAAAAAAAATGCCACTTGTTTTTAAAAAGCTACACATTTTTGTTAATGCAAATTTTCTTTCAGACTCTCTGCTCTGATACATTATGGTAATAGAAATTGTATAACACGAGGTTTTTGCATCACTTTTTTTTTTTTTTTTTTAATCTCCCTTCCACTTTTTCTCTTTTCTAACAAACTCATTAGTCCCACTGGACCTCTCAAACTTAAGCAATTCAGCATGAAAGGGTTTAGTGAAAACTGTCCATTCTCTTTACTGTGAATTGCTAGGACTGCTGAGCGCTTTTAATTTATTGAGGCAAGAGTTTTTTATCAAACCTTTTGTAAAGTTGTATCTAAAGAGTGAACTAGTAGTTTGAGGGTGGTTTTGTTGCTCAAGTATTAGTCCTTCCTACCACTTTCATACGCATCATTGACTTTAAAAAGGCTGCCTTTTTCAGTTAAGCAAGAGTTTGAAAGAAAAAACAAGCAATTACTTTTCTTCTTTAGCTTGCAGTCTTGCATAATCTTCATCTTGTGAGATGTGTTTATCCATGTTATATCCATATCTTAGTTACAAGGACCACAATGCCCTAGTGAAAGGAGAATCCATGTTTTATCTGTATCATGGGATACATAATATATATTTTCTCCACTTTCAGAGGTTCATCACACTTTTCCAACTTTTTACATTTTTAACTTTTCCTTCTAAAGCAGATATTTCAGTCAAAACACAGTTCTCTAACTTGTACTTGTGTTTTATGGGGATCATAGGGAATACTAGACCCTGAAGGTTGTGTGGAGGAGTGAGGAATACTAGACCCTGAAGGTTGTGTGGAGGAGTGAAGGGCCAGGATTTCTAAGTAACTTCCTTATTTCACAGTCTTCAAAATGGAAAATTTCCATGTCTTAAGAGTCTCTTCTTAGCCTTTCTTGACCCTCTACAGTTGACAACCCCATTAATGTGATAGTTCTTTAAATTATGAATCTCCCTCTATTTAGACTCCCATGAAGCCTACTTCCTTCCATTTTTCCTGCTGAAACACCCTTTTCCCTTTTTCCTAGACCTTTTTCAGTACAATTCCTCATGATAGTTTCCCTGGATCTTTTTTTTTAATCTAGAAACTAAACCAGGTAAATGAATTTAAACAGCAGTACTTCTTGATGCTACTCTTCGCTCTACAGAGAGACTCATACATAGAGTATTTCCTGTTTCCAAATTGGCTTCAAACCTATTTCAGGGTAGTTCATTTTGAGAGAATCAATAAATATGCTTCTTCTAGCACTATCATCATGTGTGGGAAAATCCTCTGTGTGCCAGTATTGTGAAGGAATATGTTGTAACAAATTAGGTTTAGTGAGTGCCAGGAAGAGCTAGAGGTAGTGCAAGAGATATGAAATACTAACCTGCCTCTCTGTAAAGGGAGACTTCCATGTTCTTTGCAAGGCCAGTTGGACACCATCTAATATTTTGTAGGAGATCTAATCCTATAACTGCACAGCCCTCTGAGACTCAGGCAATGAGTGAAGATTTTGGAGGGTGTTGTCAGTGGGCTCAGTCTCACTGAATCTTGAGGAGACGTCACACACTTTGCTAACATCACATATCACACTCCAAATATGCTGGTGATTACCAGTCATAGCTCTGTGTCACAGCTGTTCAGTATCGACGATTCCATCTGAATGATCACCTCTCCTCTACTTTATTTCGTGCTTATCCTCATCCAATATCCAAGACAGGAGCATCACGTTCCAGTGTCTTGTCACACCATGTGTCCTTTCTGGATGGTTACAATACAATCATGAAGGGTACCATTACATCAGATATTATTGTAGGAAACTGTAATGGCCCAAATCAGTCAGTGCCAACAAAAAAGACAAGCTTGTCTCTTTGGGAACTAGCTCCAATTGAATACTTATGACCAGGAGTTATAAAGCATGATGGCACATGTTTGGAAATGCTCTGGTTGTGTCTCTCTTGACCCAATCAGTGTCTGGGCAGTCATTAGCTTGCCTGCCAGAATAGGCATTGATCTTCCTGTGTCTTCTTTTCTCTCTGTTATTACCACTGCCAGTAGAGGAAGACGTATTTATAATGCAGAATGTATACACAACAGCCTTTTTTTCAGAACTGTTTGAATACACTTTGACTAGACGTTGTTTCATCATAAACACTAATTAGTTATGATTCCATTTCAGGAATGGATCATTACTGAGTCCATTTTGATTCAAAAGAATTGAATCAAAGCTGGACAAAATAACCTTGCATCTGAATAACCAGTTTATTTGTGTTCAGTAGTGACATGCTCTGTGTCAAGACAGCAGACAGAAAATGTTCTGTCTCCTCTTGGATTCTGTCAGCTGAAATTGGATAGTGCTTGTGTTTATTTAAATTTTTTTCATTATTTTTGCCATTATGCGTACTGCTGCAGTACTTTATACTTTGGCTGGTGTTCATAAGTGTGAACAGTGTTCTTTAGTGAAGTTGTAGGATGATGAGAAGTCCATCCTTAATTTGCTGAAAGATTTGTAAAAAAATGCAGCAAATTTTCACTATCTTTGTGGCTAGATATATGTCTGCACATATACAACAGTTGTTCGCCTACTTGGAGCTCCCAGTTATAATCTTTGGGAAGTTTATCACTTCTTATATTCTGACTACAGGCTTCTCCCTCAGCAATTTTTTTGTTCTCAATGCTCCAGGTCTTCAGTCTTATTGCTTCTGGCAGTGCATATATTTGTCTCATCTTTGTAATTCCGACATTCTTGTGAGACCTGTGCGATACCTTCACTGTTTCCTGACCACCTCAACAAAGACTATGCAGTTAACAATTTCTGTCAGTGTATGATTGCTTTGCAGTTCTCCCGGTTCTTTTGTTAAAATGGGCTTGTAACTAACTTCGC
This sequence comes from Grallaria varia, assembly GCA_013396735.1. Taxonomy (NCBI): domain Eukaryota; kingdom Metazoa; phylum Chordata; class Aves; order Passeriformes; family Formicariidae; genus Grallaria; species Grallaria varia. The sequence continues at coordinate 371,494 of VWZG01008904.1, forward strand.
TGATGCTTCAAAATGAGTTGAGGATCGTGCTAATCTGCTGTATTTTCACACTCAAAGATTGCCTTTGCTTAAAATGCAGCTATGCACATTAGTAATTTGACTAAACTGTATTTGTGCAGTTTTGGTAATAAGATCAGAGCGCCTCAGAGCTCCTGTCTGGCTTCAGTAATCTCAGTGGTCATGAATCACTAATGATCTCTTTTTCTTTGAGCATAATGCTTAAGCATATAACATATGCAAACACCATTGCATATTGGTTTTTGATATCTGAAAAGCCCTGGGAGCTTAAAAATTCTGCTAATCTCTTCATTAATTAATACCTGTAGACCTGTACCTATGCTGAAATGCATTTGTCTTTAGTTTGCTGCTCTCTGTGAGGGGGACTGCAAGTATCATAACACAGATTACCTTTTTTTTCTTTTTTTTAAAGTTAAGATTCATTTCCTTGCCTCTTCATGGCAGAAATTAGATATTTGTGTTCATATACCAGAAAGTGAATGGTATATCTGAAACTCCCATTAGAATGTGTCTTACTGTCAGAAACAAGTAGCCCCACTAGTTGTCACTAAGGTCACTGAATTAGTTGTCACAGATAACAGCACAAATAGTGTAATTCTTCCACTAGAGCTTTCTAGAATTCTTATCTGTGGAAATGAGAGGAAGAATGATTTCCTCATCCACTTCTATTTGACTGTACTTTTCAGTGACATTGGAAAAATATTATGTTTAACATATCCGTAATATTTTTCACTTGCAGGCATGTAATAGCCATGTCTCTTCAGTACTTTTGTTCACATTATTGCGGCTTTGCCTTATTTCACAGGATGACAGGTCATCTTGGAGGTTTGTTGCTCTAGACAGGAAGATTTTTTTTCCTGTGCTTAACTATTCCTATTATATTCATTTACTACTATTACGTTCATTGCATTCATCAACTACTACCCCTATTGTACACATATTCCAGAAGTTCATTAAGTTGGGCAATAGTACTGAAGGCAGATGATGTTCTGAGTCAGTCAGTTTATTCAGTTTGAGATACTGTAAACCTGGGGACTGAGTCCTTCAAAAACACCTTGGCAATTCCTAACTGTTTTGCAGTAACAATGTCAGGCTGTATAGTTCTCATGGACAACTTTTGTTTTATTTGCATATCTGTTGCAGTAATAATTTCTTTAATATTTAGTCTTAGATTCCTACATTTCCTTTCTTTTTTTTTTTTTTTCTGGAAGCAGTGACTATTGTAGTTTTTGCACAACTTTCATATTCTTCTTACCTGTGATCTGTGTTGCTCCTATTGTTTTCTTTTTTATTTGCCATTACTTTACCTAGATACGTCATAATGTTAGAATGCCAGCTTTTGGGGGCATCTCTGCCACAATACCATGGCTGGAATACAGGCCATATGAGGCCCTGGTATCACTTCAGGAAATTGAAGAGGAGTTACTTTTTAGAACTTTAAGCAGGATGCTTTTGAACCACATTTGTGTTTAAATATTGTCCATGAAACCAGCATAAGTATATGTATATTTAAGTATAAAATGNGATTTCATCTATCTGGAATGTCAGGAGAGTCATATGCATATATAGACTTTATGTAGGAAACAATGATACTTATTTCAGTCCTCAGCTTAATAAACCTTACTCTGGAGAGCACCTAAGCGTATATTATCTTGAAGACAGAAA